>BMAC01000018.1:1303619-1322783 GCA_014905375.1 Phtheirospermum japonicum
CGAGCCACATCAACAAAATACCCTCCCATCATACCAAAATTTTATTTCTCTCACCTTCCCTCCTATCCCTTTTATCTCATTTATTCACCCATACCATCAAACTTACTTTTTATGGGTCTCACATGTTCCCATTAATTTTCATTTATACTTTTTATATTCCAATACAATTATAGTATTCTATTAATTAATTTGCCGGGTTCTCGCTAGTTCACCGCCGCTGATCGATTGTTAATCGGATTATTCGCCGCTGATCGATTATTTATCAGAAGCAATCGATTCAGATTTTGTTCAGATTGGGAAAAGAAATGGAGAAGCGCGATTCGGATTTTGTTCAGATTGGGGAAAGAACAGAAATGGAGAAGCGCGATGGGAAAAGAAATGGAGAAGGGCGCGTGTGAAATTGGAATACTCAGAAAAGAAATGAAGAAGGGCGCGTGTAAATGGGTAAGTTGGATTTTATATGTGAGAATGGTTGCACCTTATAAGGTGCACCCGGGTCCAACTAATAATTTGCCGTAGAATAGCATATTATAATCAATTTAAAAATGCTTCAAAGAATCATAAAATATCATTATACCGTGAACTTGATTGCACCTATTAATTTAATTTATAATCGCATATAATTTTAATATATCATCACAATTAACTATTACATAGCATCACATATAACTAATATATATTATCACAAATAACTGAAATGTTAAATCAAAATCCAAAACCCTAAAATGAAAAAAATAAACCATAAAAATAGAAACTAAAACCTGAAAAGGAAAAGTCCTAAAATATAAATTTTTGTCATATAACTGATATATATCATCACGTATAACTGAACGATACATTTAGCAAGGTGCACCCGGGTCCATGTAAAACATTGCCGCAAAATCGCACCCCTAATTTGATGTTGAGCTATCAAAGTTACTACGATTAGGGGTGTAAACAAACCAGACAGAGCCGAGTTTGGCTCTATTCGTTAACTGTTTGTTAACTATTTATTCTGTTCGAACACGGTTTAAACTTTTGTTCGAACTCGGCTCATTAAGAATTTTAGCTGTTTAAATATGTTCGTGAACACGTTCGCGAATATGTTTGTCAACTTGTTCGTCAGACGATTCGTTAAACTGTTCATTAAGTCTTTATTTATTTTTTACTTTTTTTTTTAATATCTTACCTACTTCAATACTTTACCTTTCATTATTATTATTATTATTATTACCCCACCACAAACAAAAAGAATAGTAAAAAATATCATTATCAGATTATTTGATTATATATATATATATATATATACACACACACATATATATATATCCCAACCTATTATTTTTCTTATTAATGGAGTTATAATCGAACTACTATAAAGTTGTTTACGAGCATTAATAAACGTGCATGTTCACAAGATTTCTTAAAAACGAATATAAAGTTGTCCTAATTCTGTTCATTTATTAAACGGTATCTTTTTTTTTAATATTAATTTATCAAGCAGAACATAACGAATGATCTATAAATGAGTTCGAATATGAACATTTTGCGGAACGCTCCATTCCTTTACACCCCTAGCTACGATGAATTATTTCTCCAAATTGAACTTGGCCCTAAAAAGTTAAATAAACTCAGAATTGTTGGTAAATTGTATTCAATCAATTTAATGGTACAGTAAAAATTCGTGTTAATGAGTTATATAGGCTCGATCTACGTGTCGTGTAGATAATCGTAACATTTTGAATTTCTCAAATCCAATTATTGGTGAGTGAGAAATAATGCTTTGAAGTTGAATGATTACTTTAGTGTTTTATTGTTTATCGCACGTTGAATATTAATCAATGTGGAAGGGAGTTTAAAAATGATTACATTTCATTAGTGGACATCAAGTGGACTGATTAGCACATATTTATCCTTATTTTTATTAGTGTTTTAGGTTAATTTTCTTATTGTTTTTGGTATAAGTTGGATAGATTGAGCGTATTTTCGTGTTTTTGTACTTCCAGCTTATTTTATCGCTTTTTGATCTATATTGATGAAAATAAGTGATTAAGCATTTACTCCAGGCAGCTGAGAAACGCGGATGTAAATGTTGAAAGTGGGCTCCACATGTTAGAATGACGGTTAGGATTGTTTCTTTGTACTTTAAGATTGTATAACACATTTGAGTACATGTACTATCAAAATCTTATTCAAGTATTATTTTAATAATATTTAAGTGTAATAATAATAATAATAATAATAATAATAATAATAATAATAGTTTCTTTATGCAATAAGATCGAACTTCCTCCTCTATTGCACTTGATCAAGAATATCATGTTGGGTTTGTCTATAATAATTTATTTATTGTTAGGCCCAAAACTTTAAAAATAAATAAATATTTAAAAATAAGGGTCAATTCTCATATAGGCTATTAGTGAAATGTTTTTTCCCAAATAGTATATTGAAATCTCAACTTTCCATTTAATCCAGAAATTATATACCCTTTATAACCTTTTTTTTTTTAAAATTCAGAACTACCTGTGTAAAATTCAGAACTACTCATATACATTCAAAAATACTCGTGTAAATTCAGAACTACTCGTGTAAATTCAAAACTATTCGTGTAAATTTCAGAACTACTCATGTAAATTTAAAATTACTCGTGTAAAATTTGGAAAATTGCACAGTACTTCGCATAGTTTTTGGGAAATTACATACTACTTCGCATAATTTTTTGAGAAATTAGGTACTACTTTGCATAAATTGCATACTATTTCACAAATTTTTGAAAAATTACAAACTACCTTGCATAAATTACACACTACTCGTGTAAATTTCAAAACTATTTTTCAAAAATTCAGAACTACTCGTGTAAATTTCAGAACTAATCTTGTAAATTCAAAATTACTCGCTGAAAATTCAAAACTACTCGAAAAAAATCAAACAACTTCAAAAAATATAGAACTACTCGTTTAAATTATAAAACTATTCTTCAAAAATCTAGAACTACTCGTTTGATGGAGTTTGAAAATTCATTAAAATATGAGAAATTACATACTATTTCGCTTAAGTTTTGGGAAATTACATACTACTCTGCATAATTGGTGGGGAATTACATATTATATCACGGAATTGTATATTCACTTTCTAATAACATTCAACTGCAGTTTCGCCGCCGACAGCTCCAAAAATCTAAACTACTCGTTTGTATTTCACGCACAGCTGCAAACAGCTCTCACCCCCCGCAAGTCAACGCCGCCACCTCCTGCAGTTCTGCCGCCGAAAGCTCCCCCAAAACCTCCGTCCTCCCTTTGATTCCAACCACCACCGTCGCCATCCAAACGCCGTTCGCCGCCTCATAACTCTGATCCGTCCGTCTCCACCTCATAACTCAGATCCATCCAAATTGCATAAATTGCTCAGAGGCCACGCTTGTGGTACATCTGAGAACGAGAGATTTTACGGACTCCGGGGATTATCTCCGGGTTACGAGTAGTCTTCTTCGGTGCCATTGCAGCAGATCTCACTGTGTGTGGTGTGTGGGCATGAGATGGCAGGCGAGGATGAGAAATGTGTGGTGTGTGTGCATGAGATGGAAGGCGAGGATGAGAAATCTAGGTTATATGAGATTTATAATTTAATGTTTTTGAGTGGTGGGTATTTTTGACATTTTATATTATTTTGATTTAATGGAAAAATTTGACTTAAATGGGAAGGAAATAATGTCAAAGGATCATTTGCAAATTGAGTATAATTTAAATATACTATATAGAAATTATCCCTAAATTCTATATATATATATATATATACTAGTTTAATACCCGTGTATAACACGGGGTTTATCAAAAAATAAATATAAAAAATATTTGCGATAAATACAAATTTTTATGTAAAATGAGAAATTCAAATGATGTATTCTCAACTCTTGCATTGTACGTGTCTAATTTACTTATTAATTATTATAATTATTAAATTTTTATCTTCATGCTTAAATTCAATTCGTTAATAACTTATTTACATACTTATAAAATTTCAAAAGAAGTCACATTCTAAACCCGTGCCTAATCTCTACTTATTAATTATTATTACGTTATTTTATATTTTAATGTTTAAATTAAATTCGTTAATAATATTATTTACATACTTTGAAAACATAAACGGATGTCATACTCTCAACGCATGTCGCATTGTATCGATGTCTAATCAATATTTAATAATAACGGGAAACCCGCATAAAATTGAGTTTGAAAAAAATGTAAAATATACAACACCCGCGTGTTACATGTGAATATGTGATATAAAATATTAAATTTATAAGACACTTATAATTCTATTGAAAAAATGTCGTGCATCTAACTTGTAGTATATGTAATATTATTTTAATTTTTTTTTTCTGCGTAAGATACTAATTTGTTCGTACAGATATAAAATATATATGTATAAATGCATTATATATGAATTAGATAAAAAGATTTAGAATATAAATATAAAATATACAACACCCGTGTGTTACATGTGAATATGTGATATAAAATAATAAATTTATAAGACACTAATAATCTATTGAAAAAATGTCGTGCATCTAACTTGTAGTATATGTAATATTATTTTAATTTCTTTTTTTTTTCTGCGTAAGATACTAATTTGTTCGTGCAGATATATAATATATATGTATCAATGCATTATATTTGAATTAAATAAAAAAAATTAGAATATATTTAATATTTATTTTTCTATGCATAATAATTTATTATTAGTATTAGTATTAGTATTACATTATCTTTTTTTTTCACTCTGTTTTTGTTTTTTGTTTGGTGTAACAATAGTTTTTCATATATATTTTTAATATTATTTTCAATTTATTATATTGGGATTAGATAAAAAAAAAATTAAGTTTATATTTAATATTTATTTTCTTTTTGTAATAACTTTATATAACTCATATTTTTCTTATATAAATATTTAGAATTATAATAAAATTATTTCAACTTTTATTGTAAATAAAAATTAATTCAACTTATATGTTTTTTCTAATTAGATATAAATTTTTTATATTTTTATATTAGAATAATAAAAGTAAGATATTGAATTGGACAAAATATGTTAAAGAAAGTACTATAGTAGGTAAGATGTAATAAAAGAAAAGTATTGAATTAGGCAGAATATAATATTAGGAAAGTTTTAAAGTAGGTAAATATATAAAAAGGAAAAATACTAAATTGGGTTAATATTAGGCTCGGATGACACCGAAGCATCAAATTTTTTTCCAAAGCTAACGAAGCATGGGAATCAGACACATAGGATATGAGGATTTTGCATTAATATATAGTGGATATATATATATATAACACGCACACTCCATGGAGAAAAGGAAAAAATGAAAGAAAAAAAACTGGTAGAACGGAAAAAAAAGGATAAAAGCAAGGTGGGGCCAATAACCTCACTCCCTTTGCTTGCGCGTGGAAAGCACGCGCCCATCCTATTGACTAGGAGCGGCAGATGCTATCCCACCCTCTCTCTCTCTTTCTCCCTATGTTGCCATATTCCTCTCCCCACAACCCACAACCCCTCCCCCAATTTGACTCTTCCACATTTAACCATTCTCTCCCCATCCTCACCTCACTCCCTCCCCTTTCCCTCCCCCATTAAAGATGCTCTAATATTAATAGGGTTAATGATATTGAAACACCTAATGGTTTGTAATTGATCTAACAAAACATGCTGGGAAATTAAATTAATGATGCGGCTAAATCTACCCCATATTTTGCTAAATTCACCTTAAATAATAAAGAAAACAACAAAAATATATATGTAATTTGATTAAAATGTCGACATATAAATAATTTAAATTAAAATTTACCCAAAATAAAAAAAGACATCTCGTCTCTTCCTTCCCTCCCCTCCTGTCTTTAAGTTCACGTTTATCGCAAGAATTTAGAAACATTAAAAAATTTCCGATTCAAACGCACAATAGCTAAGCAGCTACATTATAAATTCATGGGAACATCATATAGATATAAAAACTCTACCGCTTTTGAAAGTTCAACTTCCCGATACAATATGTAAATAGAGCAGCAAAAACAATAGGGTACAGAATCAACATCACAGCGACGAGAGGTAAAAGGTCGTGGCGATATCCAAAATAATCTCTCAAAAACGCTGCTACTGTTTTGGTTTCTCCTAACACTAGGATTTTCTCTTCTATATCGCCATATTGTGACGTAAGCATCCCGTTCAACGACCAAGATGTAGGAACCGCGTAATACAACCAGATCCACCATCCCGGGATTTGCTGTAAAAAAAGAATTAAAACCAGAAAGCTTTTAACAATAACGTGACTAATTTATCATAGATGGTTCCAATTATATCAATGTGAAATTATAGTATTAAGGTTGACTATTATTCAGAAGTGCTTTTCTGTAGTTTTGAGTCAAATTGTCATTTTTTAATAAATAGAGAAAATGTATCTGCGTGTATATATAAAGGCCTCGTTTAAAACCTAAAACATGTACCCAGTTAAATTGACCTAATTGAAGTAAATAGAAAACTAGTTTTAGTTCATATGTACATTACACACCTATAACAATGTTTAATTAAAAATAAAAATTAATGCATTTTCAAAGAACTAACCGGGTGAGGGATCAAGAATCCAGAAAACAGGTTGAACAACGTGTAAAATACCCCCTGCATAATGGCAGCTACTGGGAAGTTCGGTGTTATCGAGATTAACATCATTCCCATATAAGTGAAGTATAGCAGCGTACACAGCATGGTGTAGAAATACCAGAAGACCTTATACGCGGACCAGTAAAACCCAATCATCGGATACGTGATGGCCGTGAATGCAATTGTTTGGGCTAACAGATATGGAATTTCGATTATAACCTAAGATTTACGAAGCGCATATATTCTTTATTAGAAAGCTCTTTTTCTTAATATACAAATAACCATATGAAATCTAGGTGGATATTAATGTCAATGTATTAATAATAAGATTATATATACCTGTGCTGCTGAATAAGCCCATGAAGCATACATTCCAGCAAATCGTTCTCTGTATAGAACATTTCGTTCTCTGCTGACATACGGCAAAACTGAAGAGGAATTGTTTATGCCACAGAAAAGCGTTGAGCTATACATCGAACCGAGCACATTCAATAGACTCTGCTCAGTATTGCTACTTAAGAAGAAGAAGACAATGTGAGAGTTAGATCACTATGAAATCATAATTTAATTTGTGATTTTAATTTAAAATATGAAAATAACTATTAAAAAAATCGTAAGGTTTTTTTTCTTGGGAAAGTGACCAATAAATACATACTAGAAGGCATTTTTGCCCATTGAATCTCACATTTTATTTTAATGCCCACTAGATACAATTTTTCCATCTTTTTTTCCCATTAACTTTTTTGCCTTCTCTCAAGGCTCGATCTCTTTTAGTCCCCACAGAAGTAAGAATAGGTTTACCTCTCAGTTGGAGGAGATTTTGCAAATTGGATTTTCAATCAGAATTCCCCTTTTCTCATCACCTTCAGTCTGACCCAAATCATGGCGATGAAGCTACCATCATCGTAGGCGTACGGAAAACGGGGGGCATGGATAGGAGTTGCAAGCGCTGATTCCGATGGATACGAGGGGCATTTGGCAATCGCGCAAAGATCGGAGTGAGGAATGGAGGAGTGGATGCTGGAGCAGCTGGTAGAGGACTTGTAGGTGGTCGGGGTGGCGGAGGTGAAGGTGAGACCAAGAGGGCCGTGATGGGGGATGGCGGACGCACCATCGCAGAGGATGGATTTGAAGGGGAGGCAGGGAGCCAAATGACGTCATCGTCGAGGGATAAGGTGAGGGTGTAGTCGGCGCCGGGGGACAGCGGGAGGCGGCGAACTTGAGGAGGTGGTGGGTGGTGGAGATATTTCTACAGGATGATGATCTTGGATTTTATTTGTTTGATGTGAAGAGTAAATCTGCCAGGATGGTTAGCATTCATGGCCTCACTGGAAATTTATACGTACAAGTTGTTATCGGGAGCAGCATATCTCGGATTCATGATAATTGTGGTGTTACTGGCAGAAGAAGAAGAAAGATAATGATAAGGGAGAGCAACATGAAGATGCATGAGGATACTGAGTTAAACTACTCTTGATGGTCATTTTATTTATGTTGGGTTGTTTATTTTTCATTTTATACTCTTTGCAAGACGTAAAACTCACACACTTGTGCTTGGAGTTGTTTCTGACTGCTTACATGAGGAGAGAATGTAATTTCTTTTCAGTTTATAACGTGATCTGATGTTTCTTCTGTTTGTGTAAAACAAATTAATTAATAAATATAGTCTAAACGTTATGTCATTTAGTTGAAAAGTCATATTTTTTAATTTAAAAGTTATGTCTTATAGTCCAAGAGTCATGCCTTTTCATATTTTTTTAAACTAGTATAAATAGGAATACATGAAGTACAATCAATCTTATTGCTTTCCAAAATATTTACTTCAATCTGGTATCAGAGCCAAGTTAAAAAAAATTGAAAAAAAAAAAAAGAGAAAAATATAATGTCCAACCAACTTGTTTCTCTTATTCCTCGCTTCAATGGTGAGAAACTCGATTATTGGAATAATCATATGAGATTATGTCTTAAATCTCAAGATTTATGAAATATCGTCGAAGAAGGTGTAAGAGCACCTAATGATGAATCCGCACTAACTGTTGCTCAAAAAGATATCTTGAAGAGCACAAAACAAAAAGATCGAAAAGCACTTTTCCAAGTTTATCAAGCACTTGAAATTCCTATTTATGAAAGAATATCGAAAATTTCAAGTGCTCAAGATGCATGAAAAGTGTTAGAGACAACCTATTCTGGCCAAGATCAAGTGAAGAAAGTTCGACTGCATTCTCTACTAGCGGAATTTGAGAAATTGGAGATGCGTGGCAATGAGAAGTTCTCGAGATATTTTATCGAGTGACTTTCTGTGTCTAAACAAATGGCTTCAAATGGAGAAGTCCTAGAAGTTCAAAGAGTTGTTGAGAAAAATTACGAAGTATGTCAAGTAAGTTCGATCACATTGTTGTGGCTATCGATGAGTCACAAGATATTTCCCCAATGTCCATAGAAGGCTTGCAATGAGGATTTGAGGCTCACGAGGTTAGAATTATTCAACGAAATTCTCAAAATAACTCTACACAATATCAAGTTTTACGAGAGGCCGTGGATTTTATCATGGTAGAGGAAGAGGTCGTAATCAAGAAAGTGGTAGACAATCCTATGATCAACAAATGTAAGGAAAAAGAAATGAGGAGTCTCAAAAGGAGAAGAGACAATCTCTCCACAATAATCAAAAAGGCGGAGGCCGAGGTACCTACAAAGGTAGGAAACCCTATATTGAGTGTGATCACTGTCATAAACTTGGTCACAATATATATAATTGTTGGGAAAAGTATCCGGAGAAAAAACGCGAGACAAGATTTCTACATCAAAATGAAGTTGAAACCTCTGAAACTTTATTGATTGCTTCTGATGGCAATGTCGAAAATATTTGGTACTTGGATAGTGGTGCAAGTCGGCATATGATTGGAAACAAATATTTGTTTTCAACACTTGAAGAAGCGAATCATGGTCAAGTGACGATTGGAGATGCCAAGTCATACAAAATCCAAGGTGTTGAAGATATACATTCAAGACAAAAACCGATAAAATTGGAGATGTACTATATCCCCGGATTGCATAGTAATTTACTAAGAGTCGGACATTTGTTGATGAAAGGCTTCGATATTCGTTTTGTTGGAGATATGTGTAACATGAAAAATAAAAATCATCATGTTGCAAATATCAGATTGGGATCGAACAATTTGTTCCCTATCAAACTTGATATCGTGAATGTCAATTGTTATCTCACTTCTAAAGATCAAGTTTTGAAATTGTGGCATGAAAGATTTGGGCACCTAAATTATGGAAATTTAAAAGAGTGATCCAAAAGTTGCATGGTTCAAGGTTTGCCCAAAATCGATGTGATCGATGAAGTGTGTGAAGAATGTCAATTGGGAAAATAACACCGTGAATATTTCCCATCTAAATCAAAGTGGCAGTTGCAATCACCTTTGGAGCTAGTGCACACTGATTTTTGTGGTCCTATGCAAGTTCCATCGCTTGGAGGAGGTAAATATTTATTATTGTTCGTCGATGATTATACAAGAGAAAATTGGGTCTTTATTGTCAAAATAAATCTCAAACTCTTTCATGTTTCTAAGAGTTCAAGATCCAAGTTGACAAATCATCTGAATTTCAAATAAAGAATTTGAGAAACGATCGTGGAGGAGAATGTATATCTTTTTTATTTGAAGAGTTCTGCAAAAATCATAAGATTATGTAGGAATTGATTGCCCATTATACGCCGCAATAAAATAGTTTCACGGAGCGCAAAAATCAAACAATAATGAATATGGTGCGATGCATGTTGAGAAAGAAAAATGTACCGCTGGAGTTTTGGGCCGAATACGCCGCAATAAAATAGTTTCACGGAGCGCAAAAATCAAACAATAATGAATATGGTGCGATGCATGTTGAGAAAGAAAAATGTACCGCTGGAGTTTTGGGCCGAAACTGTATCTTGTGCTGTTTATTTGATAAACAGGTCACCAATAAAGAATTTGGAGAACTCAACTCCAAACGAAGTTTGGTATGGCAAGAAATCGAATGTTAGTTATCTAAGAACATTTGGTTGTCTTGCATTCTCACATGTTCCAAATGCATTGACATCGAAACTTTATACAAATCGGAAAAATGCATTTTCATCGGTTATAGTCAGAAAACTAAAGCATTCAAGCTTTACAATCTGTGGTCAAAGAAATTCGTGATCAGCAGAGACGTGCGCTTTGACGAAAAGGCGTGTTATGATTTTTCAGATTCTTCTGGTATCAAATCAGTCAGTTCTTGTGGTAGAAGGCGATGAATTTCAACCTTTGCAATCTGAAAATGACGAAGTTGCTGAACCTTGTCAAAATTCTCCAGAGTTAATACCAAGAAAAATGTGAAGTCTATTGGATATTTACAATAAAACTGAAGAGATGAATGATGGTGATTATGTGTATTTTGTATTTTTTGTGGGAGAAGATCCGATTTCATATGAAGAAGTCTCAAAAAAGGAAAACTGGATAGAGGCTATGGATAAAGAAATCAAGTCCATTGAGAAAAATGATAATGGATAGAGGTTATGGATGGAGAAATAAATGAAGGATAATTTAATCTCAATTATTGCCGAAGTGACGAGCAATTGGCTGATATCTTTACAAAACCACTTGGAAGGCATGTTTTCTCGAAAAATGTTGAAACTTTGGGAGTACGAAGCAAATATGGTTTACGGGAGGCAATGTTGGTGTAAACCAAATTAAATTAATAAATGTAGTTCAAAAGTCATGTCATTTAGTTGAAGAGTCCTGTCTTATAGTTCAAGAGTCATGTCTTTTCATATTCTTATCAACTAGTATAAATAGGAATACATAATGTAATGAAATTAATACAATCAATCTTCTTGCTTTCTAAAATATTACTTCATCTTCTCCTTCCAACATAATAGTTATTATACTTTGGATGCAAATTGGTATTATTCGTTCGACGAAGAAGACCAAGATTAGTAGTTATTGTTATTTTACACCCCCAACCAAGTGAAGAATGAATTTTTCTGAGTTTGTCAAGCTTTAAATGTAATCTTCTTCTTTTTTACTGCAATAGTACATCATAAACTTGATTATTGGGTTGTTTGTATTTCAATGTGTAGTTTCATTACATTTTCTCATTGGTTTTTAATAATAGAAGTTACATGGGTTTTTATGCCATTCGGCAAAATTGTGACATTTGATTAAAAAATAAAAATACAGTGAGCTTGCATAACAAACTTTCTAGAGCAAGATAGATATACAGGATGTTGTTTCTGGAAAATTATAGTGTGGGAAAGAAAATCTATCTTATGGTAAATAGAATAGGCTTGTGTTATTGGAGGCGTTTGTGTTTCAGGTTTATAATGCCAATAGTTTGGATGTTTTTTTTTACTCTAAAGTTTTGGAAGAGTGGCTGAGAAGAAAAAGGAGGAGGAGAATGAGTAATTGGTGATGGTATTAGTGCGAATAAGACGGATTTCTTATCAATATCGATGTTGTCGTTGCAGTAATCATAACTTGTCGAATCATGTCAAACTTAATTATATTTAGAAGATTTTTTTTTGTTGTTGTTGGTGGTGGTGGTGGTGTGTATGTTTTTTTATGGATTTTGGTGTGATTTGAAGTGTCTTGTATTAGAAGTTAAAACAAAGAGCTCATTGGAATGTGGATTGTCAAATGTTGCGAACAGGGGCTTAAGATTAATTTAAGTAATTCAAAATTGATAATCTTGAGATGCAATCATTTCTCGTGTTTCTGATATTTTATTATGTGTTTCCAGGTAATGTAGATGTCAATTCGCCAACTCTCAGATCCAGCAAGCCCTAGAAAAGAAGGAAACACACAAATGTTTCAGCTTATGACGTATGATTTTCCAAGTCCTCATCTAAAGAAGCTAGACTAATAGCCAGGAAAATTACGAGGCGAATGAGAGGTGGTTTTGATGAGACTGTGGACACAAAGTACTATACGTTCAGAGGATGAGAGTTCATTTGATGCTTCAGAAAATGATTTTGAGAGTGATACAGAGATGTCTAACTTGTTTTCAAAGAAAAGTCTTTCACAGAGATTTTGCACCATCGTGTTTCTGCTCTGTTTCATCTATGTTCATTTCAAGAGAGCTAACTAAGGCCTTGAGTTTTTCATTTTCTGTAGCAAGATTATCCGTAAGTTCATGGCCGATGACTGGAATCTGTTATATTATGGGGATTTGTTCGGCTACTGATTTTGTAGATTCCCTTTCTTTTATTAGCAGTTTTTAGTTTCTTTGAATTGTAGCTAAAGTTCTTTACAACCGTTTGCAATTTCGTGTTCTCTTATATTTTTTCTTCTTCCTGGTTAGCCTATAAAAATAGAAAAGCTCAATCGAAAAGGAATTGCATTCGTCCATAGCAGTTGGTATTTGTTGCTTATATGGAGGTGCGATCTTGCCTCATTGTGTACTAGTTTGATTTTATATTTTTCACATGTAATAATTTGTGACCAACACAATTAACTTGTTCATGATTTGATTGTGGGATATTTGGATTTGGATTTTTTTGAACTGGAGTAGCATGTGAAACTGTTTGTCAATCAATTTCAATGTATTTGGTCTTTATATTGCACTTTGCTGTCTAATATTTTCATATCTGAGCCAATGTATGTATAATAATATATTCAATTGTAATATGCCATTGGCCATATGGTAATGTTAAAACAAAGATGGGTCATCTCTCGCTTTTAATCTTTATTTTGTTGTTTCAAAATTTGTAATGCAATTACTATCTTCCTTAGATTTTCGTCCTCTTCATTATGTTAGTGGTGTCTAGACTCTCATAACAAGGTCTTAATCACGCATTAATTATTATCAGCACAAATAATCTTATTATCATATTACGAGTACTAATAATCATATTATCATCTATATTACTAGTACCAATCTTATAACTAGTGTCGTAATCATATTTCTTAGTAATTTATATTACTCGTACTAATAATCTTATTATCAATATCAGTAATCTTATTATCGGGGATAGTAATCATATTATCAGTACATAATATTATTACTGGTGCCAGTAATAAAATTATCATAACCGATAATTTTAATACCGGTAAAAATCTTATTGTCGTGTTAATCTTATTGCATCTACTAGAAATCTTATTATTGTATTATTGATTTGGTATTTTACTGGTTACTTTTAGATTACTGATTGTGATAATTTTATCTTAATTGGTAATAATATTACTATATGCGTTAATATTATTAACTGTTGTGGTAATTTCTAGAAATTGGTTATGGTAATTTTTAATATTTTGTGTGAAAAATTCTAAGAATTCGAACTTTTAACTAGTGATTCAATAGGAAAAACGGACTTCAATTGACCTGGTATTTTGCATGTAAACTCAAACTAATAAGAGAATATAATGGTAAATATTCAGGTTAAAAGAACATCAAAAATGGCCGAAATTGACGACGAAAGTTGCGTAATGTGTGAAAAACTGT
Organism: Phtheirospermum japonicum; assembly: GCA_014905375.1. NCBI lineage: Eukaryota > Viridiplantae > Streptophyta > Magnoliopsida > Lamiales > Orobanchaceae > Phtheirospermum > Phtheirospermum japonicum. The sequence goes on from BMAC01000018.1 coordinate 1,317,711, forward strand.
AAAAATAAAAAATTTGATAGGCGATTCAACGGGGCAAACTGACCCCGATTGACTTGAATTTTTTTAAGTAAACTCAAATTGATGATAGAAAACAACGGTAAGACATTTGAGTAGGCCGGAATCGACGCTCTAAGCTTTTGATTTTCAGTTTGAAAAAACTGTAAAAATCAAAACTTTGACTAGCGGTTCAACGGGCAAACGAATTTCGGTTGACTTCAAATTTTGCAGGTAGACTCGAATGATAACAAAAATACAAATTCCGCGAGTTATATCATCAGAACAGAACAAAAAAAGAGATTTCGGGTTTTTTGTTAATGTTGATCAGGCGACACCTTAGAAATTTCAGATTAAACGGACGTTAGAATTTGGGCGGAATTGACGCCGAAAGTTTCTATTTTATATGCGAAAAAACTATGAAAATAGAAATTCTAACTGAAGATTCAACGAGGCAAAAAAAACTCCAATTGACTTGAGATTTTGCAGATCAACTCAGAATGACAACTGAAATTAATGGTAAAAAATTCAAATTAAATGAACGTTAGAGTTAGGCGAAATCAACGCCGGAAGTTTGTGGGAAGAAGGGAGAAGGTGGGTTGGGTATATGTGGGTATTTTTAACAGATTGGTCCAAAATATAGTTAATGGGCGAAATAAAATGATGTATAAGATCTAGTGAGCAAAAATATCTAGCGTTTGTATTTATGGGTCAATCCTCCTTTTTTCTTTATTATGACTTAAGGAATTTTATTTTTTTTCTTGATAATGTACTTACATTTTTTGGCCTTGATCCCAGAACAGCAAACCGAAAAGAAAAGACGAAAAGAGCATATAGATGGAGCGCATCAAGTTGTATGAAGGGCTTCGCCAGTAAGACAAGTGTTGCTTCCAGAGACAGCTTTTGAATTGTCCCCAGCCGTCTTGTGCGTAGAGTGTCGGGAAATGCAAGTCTTTTGAACCRGAAGGTGGTGCATTAAGCCTTCTCACAAGCTCCTTGTTAGCCCTTCACACCCAAGATGTATATATCATTAGTGCTTGTTGAGTTAATTAAATTTCAAGAAATATTTACTCACTCGTGCAGATTAGAAATCTTGTAAATCTCGGCAAAGTCTATGCCGAGTTCAGCTTCAGAAGAAGTTGAAGTGACCTCCAACATCCATGTAGCTGGATTATAGTTATCTCTAATCTTCGGCACACCCGAGATGCCCTATTACAAAAATGGTTAAATTTCACAAATAAATAAAACTTTACTTTTTACAGAAAAATTAACTCACCTCAAAATATTTGATAACTTCAAAGGAATGCTCACCCAAGGGCCCGCAATAAATCATCCGACCTCCGGCTTTCAAAAGTACCAACTATATATATGTGTGTACAAATTAATGATACATTACCATTAAGGCACATGATGACATGTTAATTAATCTAATTACTTGTCAATTACCTCGTCAAAAGCTTCAAATATGTCGATACTCGGCTGGTGAATGGTGCAAACAATTGTTCTCCCAGTTTTCGCCACATTCTTTACTGCCCGCATAACTATAGCCGCTGCCCGGGCATCGAGTCCGGTTGTGGGCTCGTCCATAAATATAATCGAGGGGTTAGCCACAAGTTCGACTGCTATCGTGAGCCGCTTACGTTGCTCGGTCGACAGACCATCAACGCCTGGCATGCCCACTAACGAATCTTTAATCCCATCAAGCTCGATGGTTTGGAGGACTTGTTTGATAAATTCCTATAAAATTGGAACAGAAAAATTCAAACTAATAAAGAATTTGCTCAAAAAGTAACGAGGTTAAAAATCGTACATATTTCGTCTTGGAATCGATTTGAGGATCGAGACGTAGCCAAGCAGAGAAAATAACCGATTCTTCGACGGTGATTTGAGGAGAGTGAATATCAGTTTGTTCACAGTAACCCGAAATCCTGGCGAATGTGCTTTGAACCTTGGGATACCCTCCGATTCTTATTTCTCCTTCTATGGTCCCACTAGTTTTTCTACCAGAAAGTACGTCGAGAAGCGTCGTTTTACCTGCCCCACTGACACCCATGAGTGCCGTAAGAACGCCGGGTTTGAATGCACCGGTGACATCACAAAGAAGCTGAAGCCTTTTCTGTCAGAGCGAAATCGGAGAATAGATTATTAATTTTATTATATTCTCTGATATCAATAGCTATTGGTTTCCGAGTTTTACCATGGGTGTTTCGACATAGTACTGCACATTCTGGAACACCATACTTAAAGGTTCAAACGGTAAAACCATTCTATCTGCAACATTTTCAAAACACTAGAAAATTTTGCGACAGTAAAAAGCAGCATATATTTTGCAATATTAAATCGATGGTCGTATATTGCCTAACCTGTAGGAGAAGATACTTTGTTTTTTATTTCTGTATTATTTCCTTGTATCTTTGAAAGTTGTTCACTTGAAATGATGGCACGAGAACCAGAGGCTGGTACATTTTGGAGAGTAATTAGAAGTATTTCAAATGTGCTATCTATGCACTTCAGTAAAATCCTTACGTTTTAAAAAAGTTAACGCCAGTGTAAACGCAATGTTGAAGAGCACTGCAAATCCAATCAGGGCACCAACGGATATCCAGTAAAGGTTTCCACCAAAGCTTAATCCTCGGTTTTCGAGTGTTAGGTGTCCTACACTTGTATTTCCAACCAGCTGTGGCAGTTTGGAAAATTGATCATTATTCCCTCGAACATAATTGGTCGTACGCGTGTGGAATTTAACTAATGCACTCACCTTTTGCCACCTTGGAGCAAGAAATTCATTAACTGCAAGGCCTATCTCCCCATACGAAATCGGAGAAACCCAAAATCCCCATTTTAACCAATCCGGCATTGATACTGCAAAAAGCCATTTATTCAGTTATAAATAATAATAAATTTTCAAAAAAAAAAGTAAATAAAATAAAATAAAATAAAAATAAAAAGGAAATATAATAATAATAATATTAATATTAATAATAATAATAATAATAATAATACACACCTCTTGGGATCACAAAGCCACTGAATAACAATGCAAATAATAATGCCAGACTACCAGCTGTCGTAGATGCAACCACAGACCGAAACACAGATGCCAAGAAACGATACATAGATATTGAGGCCAAGTGCACAGCAAACATCAGTATCATTTGGCGAAAAAACCTTTAAAAAAAAAAGATTCTTGGTTATTTAAAAAAAAAAAAAAGGACATTTTATCATTGAATGTGTCATTTGCTACTAACCTCCCAGCTTCGGGACTATATCCGATGCCGTAATAAACAATACAAGTCCACACAACAGCTTCCAACAACGACATAGGAATCTTGAGAATAGTCGCTGGGATCGCATATGCCCAGGCCGGGTAAAAGTTACAAATCCCTCTGTTTGTAGAAAACGGGTAGCCTTGCAACGGTCATGGAAAGCTCCGGAATTCCATTAATGAAAAGCATTAGGAGAGAGAAAAATAGAGCTCCCAAGTAATTATTCGCGTGTTCAAGATCAACACCCATCTGTGTTCTCAAGAATACGGTCATAGTTATAACTGCAACCAAGGTAAGCTGTGAAAAAGCGAACAACGTTAATTTGATATTGTCAATAATGATATGTAAAAGGACAGAAATGATTAGGCGAACCTGAACGGATTTGAATACATATACGAAAGAGTTTCGTTTCATGAGAATAAATTCTCGCGACATGCATGCTTTGAAAAGAGTCCATTTGGACAGAGAATAAACGTTGAAACTAATTGAGTTCTTGTGGCTCTTGGACTTATCGAACGGCACAGAAAGTTCGTCACTGAGCTTCTTCCCATGCAGAGACTCCTTATATTGCTTTGAAAACATATCGATAGATACGTAACTGTAAGGATGCTGAATTTCGTGCCAGTATTGTTCTTGATCTTTCCTCGAAATAACCTGAAAACAGTAAAATATTTAACTCATTTTGTTTTTCCCTTGAAAGACAATAACTAAAAGGGTTAATTAATTTAAACTACAAAAAGTACCCTTAAGTTTGACCTAATTACAAAAAATAACCAACTAATTTTATTTTGTCTTACATTTACCTCTTCATAAGCAAAGAGCAGTTAGCCCTTTGAATATTAACACTGAATCGAACTTCGGGGCATTTTTGGTAGTTTCAAAAGTTAGGAAATTGGATTTTGACCCGATTTTTGGGGATTTTGACCGGCCAACATGGGACGGGTGGCGATTTTAGTCCACTAATTTAAAAGAAATCGCACATTTAGTCCATTTCTGACCTAAAATTTGAATTTTGCCCAAAAATTGGATTTTGACCCGATTTTGGGGGATTTTGACCGGCCAACATGCCACATATGTGCTGACTTAATTTTTATTTTAATTATAAAAATTAATAATGCCACGTGGGTATTTATTAAAACAAAAATAATAAAATAAAGTAAAAAAAACGAAGAAGACTTGGGAGACATCATCTCTGTACTTTTTAAGCTAAAGTTGGCATTTCAATTTTGAACCACACGCACACGAACCCAGAGATAAACCTCCTAATCATTCGAATTCAGAAAAATAAACTAAAAAAAAAAAGGTATGAACGCAATCAAACCTCACGCCGGAAGCTATCAGTTAATATCCGTCGTCAAACCTCACATTTTTGCCAATAAGAATCGGATTAGCATCTCAGCCGGCCGGAGAAGAAATCTCGCGGTAAAATCCGGCAGCGACGGCGGTGAGAAAAAAACCGAACGGCAAAGTTTCTTATCCCTAGAAGAAGCCGGTTTAGTCGAGATTTCCGGTCTGAGCACTCACGAGCGGATTCTTTGTTTTTTTTTTACTTTATTTTATTATATTTGTTTTAATAAATACCCACGTGGTATTATTAATTTTTATATGGCCGGTCAAAATCCCCAAAAATCGGGTCAAAATCCAATTTACGGGCAAAATTCGAACTTCAGGTCAGAAATGGACTAAATGTGCGATTTCTTTTAAATTAGTGGACTAAAATCGCCACCCGTCCCATGTTGGCCGGTCAAAATCCCCAAAAATTGGGTCAAAAATCCAATTTCCGGCCAAAATTCAAATTTCAGGTCAGAAATGA
>BMAC01000018.1:1346265-1385905 GCA_014905375.1 Phtheirospermum japonicum
ACGACTCGAACTTGCAATCTTCGACTCTTCAACCCGAATTATGCGCGTAATTGAAATGGTGGCATGAACTGAGGGTTCTCTATAATATCTGGACCTTTCCCCCTCGTCTCCAGCCCTTGAAAATGAAGAAAACCACCAGCTTTTATAGATTTTTAAAAATAACCGCTCAAACTGCCGGAGCGTCGACGGTGCGTCAGTCGATGCGAGCCAGGTTGCACGCGTCGACCAGGCAGTGCATCGATCGACGGAGTTAGGATCGATGCAACAGAACATTTGCGTCGACGGTGCGTCAGTCGACGCGAGCCAGGCTGCGGGTGTCGACAGGCAGTGCGTTGATCGACGCGAGCCAGGATCGATGCAACAGAACATTTGCGTCGACGGTGCGTCAGTCGACGCGAGCCAGGCTGCCGGCACCCCAGTTAGGTATCCTTTCACCCCTCTAAATAATGACTTTCTTGCTTTGACTGCCGAGATCAGTGGAGCTAAGATAACTCTAACTGTACCAGTCAATATTACTTCTGGTTGTTTAGGGACACAAAATCTCACTTCTTTCATGTGACAATCCATGCATGCATGACGACAGGATAACCAATCCATTCCCAGAATTATATCATAGTCTAAAATTAGTAACACAATCAAATCCACAGGAAAACAGTTTATTTTAATATTCGCCTCACAATTATCAAACACCATGTCAGCTACATGATTACCACCCGTAGGAGTAATAACTTCTAGAACATAAGGCAGTTGCTTCAACCAAGCATTCAAAGAGAAAGTAAAATGTGGTGCAACAAAAGAATGTGTCGATCCAGGATTTAATAAAACTTTAGAAGGGTGTTTAGATACACAAAGCGTACCTTCTACCACATTTATTGCCTCTTGGGACTCCTGTCCTGCTAGTGCAGAGACTCGCCCTTGCATTTTAAGACGATTGTTACCCTTATTGCTCATGATATACCTTGCTTTTGGAGTAAAAATAGGTCGTATCGGTGTCTTACAATCTTTAAATTGATGTTGGTCACTTCCACAATGAAGGCATTTTCCTTGCTTATTATAACTATACCTATTTATATATATATATTAGTTATCGTTCTTGATTATTTAACTATGAAGTTGAGCATTTTATGATGAGACAATATTGATGTGGTTTGAAAATTTGATACTTTCAAGTTTTTTGCATAATAATTATTCTATACTTTTCATGTCTACATGTAGGGTTTATTTGTACTGTTTTATTCTTCTTCTTAGTATATTATTTATTTGATATTGATAGGGTTTGTTTTCGATTAAAACTTTTGAGTATGTTAAATAAACACTTAATGTGTTTATTACCATACTTATTTGAATGTATTTGTTTTAAACTCTTTAGTTTCTAATTAGTTTGACTAGGATTTGATTAGAACAAGGAATACAAGGTCAGATAATTTGAAATCCTTACAAATTATATCTAAACCATTACAAAATTGCAACATACATATGTACAAATATTACAACCATAAAGTAAACATAAAGATATAAACAACAATATGAACTAAATTATGAAGGAAAAAAGTGCAAACAGTGAATATAATCCATTAAGTCTCTAAGCAGGTATTATATATATATATATGTGTGTGTTTGTGTGTGTGTATTCTGAAGACAAATTTGGGAAGTGATGTGGAAATTATTAATATAATTCTAATCATTTTATATAAATTTATTAGGTGCTCAAACAATTGGGTTGTTTTAAAATAATTATAATTGATACAGTTTTTAATAAAATAACGATAAAGCTTTTTTTTTTTTATAAAATATACATATGGCCAGTATTATATATAATATATAATATATCAACCCTATTTATTAATTCTATTGACACCTTACTTAGGTGTCAACTTGTAGTTGTACCAAATGACATGTGTCATTGTTTGATAATTCCAAAATCTGATGTGTCACCCTATTATAAAATCTGTTAAAATACTTCCTTTTTTGAATTTTTTTCCTTGGTATAAAATAGTACTTTTTTTTACCATTATATTATATTAAATCTAGGGTTTCATTTTTCCTCTCTCACGGCCGCTCTAAGATTTCATTTTGTTTCTCATTTTTTCTTCTACTTTTTCGGTCGTCGACCCACCATATTCTTCCAATAATTTTTAAAGTTATTATCTCCACTACTGATCATTTTATGGTGAGTTTTTCTTAATTCATACAAATTATTCATCTTTTTTTTATTCCATGTTTAACATTTTTATTAGATTTGATTTTGCCATATCATTCCATCTGATTGTTGTTGTGCAATTATTTTGTTTCTTCGATCTAACACCTATTGTGTATTTTTGTCAATTTATTCTGTAATTATCCGTTATTTTTATGTTTTTTTAATCTTTTTATTCCAGATCTGATTTTATTTCTTCGATTTAAAGCATTCTGTGTACTTTTGGACTATTTTTGGAGATTCGAAATTAATTTGAATATTTAATGGACTCTGATTTGGAATATTTTGGTTGGTTTTTTTTCGTATGAAATTTATGTGACAAGGGTTTTGATAGGAAAAAAAAAAACATGCTGATTAGAAACTGGAGAGACCGGAGATTGGATCGAAACCTTTCAAGGGCATAAAGGTGCAGTGTTGTCTGGATAATCATGCGTTCGTGCTGTTTCTGCATCTGCGGATTTTTCTGCGAAAATCTGGGATGCATTGACTGGGAACGAATTGCATTCATTTGAGCACAAACATATAGTTCGTGCTTGTGCTTTCTCAGAGGATACCCACCTTCTACTAACCGGAGGAATGGACAAAGTCCTTCGCATTTATGATTTAAATCGGCCTGATGCACCTCCCAGGGAAATTGAAAAGTCTCCTGGTTCTGTGAGAAATCTTAGGTTCCTGTACTCATATGTGTGGGGTGAGGTTATGGGATATGAGAACTGGCACAATTGTTCGGACACTTGAGACCAAGTCCTCTGTAACCAGTGCTGAAGTGAGTCAAGATGGCTGCAATATAACAACTGAGGAGTCATCTGTTAAGTTTTGGGACGCAAATCACTTTGGATTGGTAAAGAGCTATAACATGCCGCAAATGAGTGGGTCATCTGTTAAGTTTTTCTTTTGAGTGCGGATATACGCACCCCAAAATATTATTAGTTGACCCCAATTGATAAGAACACCCAAAAAAAAAATTAAAATACATTTATTTTTACTAAATCAACCCCACGAACACCTTATTTTACCCTCATGTAATATAATAAATAATATAATAATAAAAATAAAACAAAATGAATAATAATAAACTAAAAGTAAAACAAGCCGTCTCTTTTCATCTTTTTTTTTCAATTTTACGAATTAACCGCATGTTGTCTCCTCCGTCGATGGCTCGACAGACTGGAATTCAGCGTACGATCGGCTTTCCGGTGATGACGACACGCAGAAGTCGGCAATGAAGTTCTGACTCAAAGGACATGTACTATTTTTCCGACAACAACGCGACGACGACGGTGATGGCGATGAGGAGAGTACCGTACGTGGGGTCTAGAAACGGCGACGCTGGAGTGAGGTGCCAACAGTTTTGATGGCGTTCAAAACTTGGCTTGGTCACGTCGTGTCCCTATTTGGTTGTCAGGATATTTTTGAATTTTTACGATTTTGGTTGGAGAACTTTGTATAGTGTGATGAATATGTTTCTAATCTCCTCTTCTAGAAATTAAGCACTTCTGTTTATTCATCAGCATTTATCCTAGCTGCAAACATATATTTACATACATACATATACATATATTTCAAACTATAGTTGATAGTTTGATATAAGTGTTGTATTGGGTTTGTGGTTTTTCAAGTTAAATCCTCTGAAGGTGATGGTCCCACATCAGCAGCTGTGGCACACAACCATTGGAGGCATGAAGTGTCGATACATTTCCAGTACTATTTAGATAAATCAAATCCTTATGTTCTTTATTGGTGGATAAGATCTTTTGTTTTAATGTGTATTTATGTTGTGCGGGGTTGTTAACTATTTTCTGGGGCTCCCCTTTACGAGTCTGGTAATTAGTTTTCTGACCTCACGTGTCCACACGGACTTGGTTTTATCAGATGGTCCTATGCTGCCTACAAGGGCCTCTGATAAATTAAATTCTTTTGTGCCCTTCCTCCCGGAGTTCAAATTCTGGTACGTCTATTTGATGGGCATCTGTTTATTTTGTCTCCAAGTATCTTCACATGTGAAGTGCGGCCACAGTTTCGGGCTTTCATTCTGGGCAGCAAATTTCGAAAAATGGCGTGACGTGGCATCGAAATAGTGACGATAACAATAATAATACACTTCCAAATTTAATTATATATTATGGTAAGGTTATTTTAGTCTTTTAATTTATAACTATTTTTTTCTAAAATATTTTGGGGTCAACTAATAATACTTTGGGGTGCGTATATCCGCGCCCTTTTCTTTTTTCTTTTTAATTGACAGACACAACAAAAGGGTTGTAAGGGTGGTGGCGTAAATGTTATGTGATTAATAATAAAGGTAAGCTTTTAATCTAGTTTACAAAAAATTAGAAATACTAATTAGGATCTAAGTACTAATTAGAAAAATATTTATATAACAATAGCAATGAAAAAAAATATTTTTAATAAAAATGCATGGGCTGATTTTTATATATGGCATCTCTCATTCTAATGGATCTAGAATGATGTGGAATATTAAAATTAATATCTACTTTTTATTTGATTCGATTTGTTTAAATATTTTCTATTTTTAGAAAATATATACTTGATTGAAATTCGTCATTCTTTCGGGATGTATTAAAATGGAATAATTATTGATTGAATTTATTTAATAATTGATATTTTGATAATTTTAAACTGAATTATCAATTTTTAGAGTTTATTTAACCTTTCATTTTTATCAATTAAGATTTTAATATTTTCAAGAAACTTCCAAATTAAAATCAATTAACATTAATTGTATAATCAAACATAATATCAATCAATTTTAGTACCAAAATTCTAATTAAACTAATTATTAAAAATAGTCAAACAATACCAAAAGAATGTCAAATTCCACACCGAATATGTCAAGTAGAGAATTGAACATATGTACAATATGTCAAAAATGATGATATTGATATGAATCAATGTGCGATATTGGTATTGTAATATAATATCATAATAATTTTTAAAATATTTATATTGGTACGGGATATCGGTATGATATGAAATAATAAAAAATACGATATTTAGATTTATTGAATTACATTTGTTTCTCGGTTTTCTATTATTATAAACAATAAAGCTTTAAAAAAGTGTCTTCGTATAACTCTCGTGCAATACACATATCAACTTTATGTTGTATTGTTTAGAATTAAGTGACGGAATTGGTTCGAGATTATCTGCTTCAACGTAAAATCGAAAATAAAATGGTTAATGTGATTTACAATGAGTTTTTTCAAAATTTAAAGCGAATAAGATTTGTTTCTCTTTTTTTTGTATAAATAATTCAGTTTCTGAAATTGATATATTATTTCTCAACGTACGCATATTAATAATATAATTTATAGGGTAGTTTTCAAATGTTTAAAGTATGCATTTTTTTGTATGTTTTGATATTTGCCTTTTGAATTAAATAAAATAAATTAATAAATACTGTGTTTTTATGATTTTTTTATCTAAGCCCGCGTAAACGCGGGTTCTCAAACTAGTATTGAAAAATATGAAGATGGCCGAAATTATATATAGATAAAAAAAATATTTTTTCATGCATAAAAAAATCACCATTGATTGAAAAATTATTAATAGAAACTCAATATAAATAATACATGTAGATATCACCCCTATATATTAATGCAAAATCCTCCTAACCTATGTATCTGCTTCGTATGCTTCGTTAGATAAATAAAAAATTCTGGTGCTTCGTTTGCTTATGTGTCATCCGAGCCTAATATTTACCTAATTTAATACTTTTCTTTTTATTGTATCTTACCTAATTTAATTCTTTTATTATATTTTTTCTTAAAAAATTCGTTTGCTTATGTGTCATCCGAGCCTAATATTTACCTAATTTAATACTTTTCTTTTTATTGTATCTTACCTAACTTGATTCTATTATTATATTTTTCCCTATTCAATACTTTCCTTTAATTCTCCTAATATAAAATATAAATAAGTCATATATAATTAATAGACAAGATCTAAATTAGTTATTTTAATTAAAAGACAATCTACATATGAAATACTTTTAATTACAAAAAATATTATTATGAAAATAATTAAATAAGTTTTAATGATAGTAGAATTTGAAATAATTTTATTTTTGGAGTTTTAAATATTCCATATAGGTAAAATATGAGTTATTTACAATAATCTAAGTATGTAACTAAATATTAATAATGTATTCAATCTAAACATAAAAATATTAAATTATAAATTAATAAATATTATTATACACCAGTACAATGCGACACGGGTTGAGTGTATGACATCTTTTAAATATCTCAAAGTATGTAACTAATAATTATTAACGAATTTATTCTAAACATTAATATATAAAATGATTTAATAATAATAATTAATAAAATAGATATTACACGGGATCAGAATGTGACGCCTTTTGAATTTTTGTAAGTATGTAATTAAAATTATTAATGAACTTAATTTAAACACCAAATACAAAATTATTTATATTTATAATAATTAATAAATAGAATAGACATCTACAAGACACGGGTTGAGAATACATTATTTTAATTTTTTATAATTATCACAAATATTTTTCATATTTATCTTTTGATAAGTCCCGTGTAATACACGGCGGGTGTTAAACAAGTATATATTAATACAAAATCCTCATAATTTGTGTCTACTTCGTATGCTTCGTTTGGATAATAAAAATATTTTGTGCTCGATTGCTTACGTGTCATCCAAGTCTAATATATACCTAATTTAATATTTCCCTTTTATTGTATCTTGCCTAATTTAATATTTTCTCTTTATTATATTTAGCTTAACTTAATAGTTTTCTTTTATTATATTTTGTCTAATTCAATAATTTTATTTTATACTCCTAATACTAAAATATAAATAAATCATATATAATTAGTGAAAAAAAATATAAATTAATTATTTTAATTAAAATACAAGTTACATATGAAATAATTTTAATTACAATAAAACTTATTTATGAAAATAATTAAATAAATTGTATATATAATAAAAGTTGAAATATTTTATTTTTGGAATTTTAAATATTTTGTATAGTTAGATTATGATATATTTGTAATAAATTGAGTATGTAACTAAATATTAGTAATGAATTCAACCTAAATATAAAAAAATAAAATTCTACAATAATTATTTAATGTTTATTAGACAATGACACAATGCGAGAATATGTAACTATAATTATTAATAAAATTAATCTAAACTTAAAAATATAAAATGAGTTAGTAATAATTAATTAATATAGATTAGAGACTGGTTGAAATGTGACATCTTTTAAATTTTATAAGTATGTAAATAAAACTATAAACGAATTTAATCTAAATATTAAAATATAATATTAATTAATATTATAATAATTAATAAATTGAAAAGGACACGTGTTGAGAACACATCATTTTAATTTTTTATTTTAAATTTAAAATTTTTTACTTTGTAATTTTCACAAATATTTTTTATATTTAGTTTTTTATAAATCTCGTGTAATACACGGGTGTTAAACTAGTATTTTATATATAACAGTTGATAATTTAACAACTAATTTCTTTTATTTTCACCGGTGCGATGCACCTAAAATCCCATTTTTGCAGATAATATTGATGGAAACTCAATATAAATAACACGTGTAGCTATTATTTATATATGACAAGTGGATCTGGTGATATTTTAACAAATAATTTCTTTTATTTTTTTTATCTTGATAAGGCAAGATCTTATTATCAAAAAGATTTCGGTATATATTTACATACTTCTCATATTGCCTATCTTATATATTCCCTAAATTTACTTAATCTTATACGCTCATATTATAAATTTGCAGTTTCATTTGACTATCCATCTAAACCCTAACTACGTATGTTTCATCTGCTACTAAAAATATCACAATCACACATCAATATAAAATACACAGACAGGTCACAGCAGAGGTACATATGTTTTGAGCAGGACGTTGGGGGGTGCAACATGAGGGGGAAAGCGGCATATTTAACAAGAAAAATAGCGCAAGAGGTGAACACTCAACAAGGTAATTCTTAAATACAAGTGTTTGGTTTTTGAGAATTAGTTAGGTTGAAGTAGTTGACATACCTTTGTATTCTGAGAGGTTTTTAAACCTGCATTGAATGACCAATAACATTAATATGATTTGTATATATTATTATATATTGAGTTTAAAAATTGAAATAAATAGTGTATAAGTACTGTAAATATTTATTACATTTTGATTATTCTTTATTTGAAGTGATATGTTCCTTTGATTTTAAATTATTTTCCACACCTGAGACATGAATATCTGTTAAAATATATTTTTCATAAAAAATTAGCAATAAAAAGCACAAATCTAGCAATACTTATGATTATTAGATTAAAGTATCTCACTTATCTTTTGTTTCTTTCCTTTGTTGACTATTAGATCTTTAGTATTCATTTTGCCAAACCTGAGTCACGATTAAAAGATAATCAGTTATTGTAGTGTAATAAAATACATAAATTCAGATTGTTGTAATCTACATGAAATGAGTTTATCAATGGCAGTTTAAGGCTAAATTTAGTCAGGCTGTTTTACTTATATTTTTCAAGAATTTATGGCCTCTGCTCTCTAGTGTAATTGTCCAAACCTGAATGTAACACATTAAATTATCAGTTTAAAATAGACTTACAAATATAATTGATAAAAATAGTAATCTGAATGAAGTGTATAAATCTTATAATAGTTTTTTAAATATATGTCTTTGTTCCTGATATTATTACATATACTTAGACCTAGTTTCCAATCAAAGGCCTTATCATCCAAAATAAGTCATGTTAGGTTTCAAACCAATAAATTTTGACATAAAATAACTTTCAAATTAAATTACTATAATAATTATTATTTAGATATGTTGTATACTTATCTTTTTTTAGACCAATGACTCTTGCTTTCTCTTGAATGTTTGTTTCCTTTTGAATGTTGGTTAGTCCAAACCTGATACACGGTGAGAAAATAATTAGATCACAATACATAAAAAGTTGGCATGTCAGAGTCTGAATGAACATTAACAAAACTGAAAAACTTTAAATTGTCAATTTAAAATATTAATACGAATAATTGTTAACTGAAAACAATAGTAATATGAATTAAGTATACAAATCTTATAACAATTTTTAAAGATATATCTTTGTTCGTGAGATTGTTACACCTAATTAGACCCAATCTCCCATTAGAGGCCTCATGATCTAAGATAATACATGTCAGATTTTCAATCAATGAACTTAGACATAAAATAACTTTTCATTTAAAAGTAATATAATAATTATTATTTAGATATGTTGTATACTTATCTTTTTTAGATCAATGACTTTTGCTTTCTCTCCGATATTTGTTTTCTTTCGAATGTTGGTTAGCCCAAACTTAATACACAGTAAGAAAGCAAATATATCACAATACACACACAATATATATATATATATATATATATATATATATATATATATTATATCATGTCAGAGTTTGAATAAACATTAATAAAACATAAAACTTTGATTATTGAATATGCGAGAAATTATGTGACCGATAACAGAGCACCAATTGAAACAAAATAAATATTGCAGAAATTAATTAGAATATAATCAATCGATTGAGTTCAACATCACAAGAATCGGAATTAATTAAATTATTCCCACGTGTCGTTCATAAATATATGAAGTAAATAACAAAATATTGTTTATTTATGTTATAAAATGTATAATCAAGACAAATCCCCCTGTTGCTCTTCCTTTTTCTTCCTTTATCTGCTTATTTGCAGCCGCCTTTTTCTCCCAAAATCAACGTGTGGTGCTGCTTCTTTTAATTATTAATTCCTTCTTTTGCAAGTCAAAACTTGCGGCACCTTTTTTTTAGTCTTCCCAAAAGTCACCCAAAGGCCAACTCTCTCCTCCCGCAAAAATCTGCCACATGTAACATATTTATACATAAGATCAATCGCTTTACTAGGCCCAAGAATAGGTAAGGCCCAATGACTTTTATTAGCCTGTTTTATGTAATCGGGTGACCCAATGAAAACACTGTATCGCCAAAATCAATCCACGAACCACACAACGATCATCGTCATATCAAACGAGCAACAATATACTGTAAAATATATAAAATTATGCAATTGGTGTTCGTCCATCCACAAGAATATATACACGAGAAATAAATATATATGGCAATATGAAGCGTATAAAAGTATATTTTTAAACCATTAATTACCACATAACTTCTCGCATATCAAACTCCCCCAAAATTAAACTATTGCTTGTCCCAAAGAAATTTAGAATTAAAGCACAAAACACACAAGGAAAAGAAAACCAAGAAAATTAAGTGGTTATTTGCACAGTTCCTCACACTTTCGCACTAGTAAGTTACTAGAATTGCTCAAACGCACTCATCCGCACTCTAGACACCCTTATATTTCTAGAAATCGCAAGCATTTCATGTATCGACTAAAGTGGCCCCATTAAATTGGCAACCCCTTTTTACATACGTCACGCCAATGTACTATGATGCCCCCTCGTTACTCGATAATTTGGCTACTATCTATCGTTGGTTGTGATAAAATATCTCGTCCACCCAATTATTAATAATTCTATTTTTTTTATTGAGGCCTGCAGCTACGTACTACCATTCTTGACTTGATAATTAAGAACAGGTGTTGAATGTGAGGATCGTATTAGTTAGGCGTTCGATTTATCAAACTTCACCTCTGGTTTATTAGAATGATGATTGATATTAGAGGTGTTAATTAGGTTAAGGTTAACCTCCTAACCAGCGGTTAGTAACCTTTTGACCGGTTATGGTTAACCGTTGACCGTCGATTTCGGTTAAAATCGTAACCGTCAATGCGTCGGTTAGGTTACGGTTAAGGTTAACGTCTAACCATAACCGCCGGCTAACCGAAATATATATATATATATATATATATATATATATATATATATATATATATATATATATATATATATATATATATATATATATATCCGACGGTTCAACTATCGGTTAAACCAGTTAACCGGCGGGTAAATCGGTTAACCGGCCGATAATCGAAATCGGCGGTTATAACTGCTAGTTTTTCAAATTTTATTTAAAATTTTAAATTCCGTTTTTTAAATTGAAAAAAAAAAATGATTAACCGTCGGTTCGGTAAACCGCACCTAACCATAACCTTAACCGGTTCATGGTCGGTTAGGTTACGGTTAGGCGTCGATCGGTTAATTTAATTGCCTGTTAATTAACCGAACGATTAATAACCAAATTAACACCCCTAATTGGTATGAGTCGTTTGAGTGTATGCATACGTGCGTGAATTATCGGGCTGATGGTTGTGTCTTCATTGGAAAGCGCCCATAGTATAAGCGAAATGCACTTGGTAAACCATGGATAGGTAGCTGTTTTCAGCACCTCTTTTTTTTTTTTTTCTTTTCACTTTTCAACTACAACCCGACTGTATTCTCCAACAGGACTTGAATAACTTCCGTTTCAACTAACGAGATATTCTCACACAACCGCCAACTTCAAAACCCCACACAAAATCATATTGAGTATGGCAGCCACAAGGAAACCTCAACAACGTAAACAATATAGAACTGATGCCCCGCAAATGAATCACAAAAGTACTAACAATCATGCTCTTGATCCCTAAATCAAATTGTGCCTATAGACTTTAACCGAAAAATAATTCGCGCAAGCAATGCAAGAAAGTACTATTAATATTATAAATCAACTCTTGAATCATCATCACAAATGCCACTTACTAGTCTGTTATCGGGTCACCTAATAACAGCATGTTACCCTCCTCTTCTTCTTTTTTTTTTAAATACTCCTAAAGTTTGCAAACTAATTAATCATCAGGAAACTCATCACGCATTATTACAGACCATTAACAAACTCATGAGAAAAAAAAATTCAACACCACACACATCATATACCATTAACTCCCCTCAAACTCAAACTTTAGCTCGTCCTCAAGCAAGCATAAAACAATAATAATCAATTAAATATTCAATATGAGGGAAGAGTAGGGATAGAAATCATAGGAGTAAATGGCGAGAAGGTCCCGAGTCTGGACAACCATAACGATCTTCCTTCATAAAATAAGACCAATTATCTAAGTTCTTCAACCAAACCTTTATCCCCCTTCAACATGTAGAAGTCTAGCTAGCTCCTGTTTCCAAACCTAGATGTTTGAGTATGCAAACTGTGAGGTAGAAAGAAAATAATAAAATGAAAATAAATAAATTAAATTAAATTAAATTAAAAACATAAAAAAATAATGTAAACATTGGGTTGCCTCCCAACAAGCGCTCTTTTTTTTAAAGTCGTCGGCTCGACTTCTTATGCCCCTTATTTATGTTGAAGGTGGCTTTTCCGACTCCATTCGTTCTTTGTTAACTGTGTTAAATCCTTCGTAATACGGCTTGAGATGATGTCCATTCACCTTGAACATTTTGCTCGTCTTGGGGATATAAATCTCCACTGCGCCATGAGGGAATACATGAGTGATGACAAACAGCCTAACCCACTGGGAACGCAACGTTCCTGTAAATAATTTAAGGCGAGAATGGAAAAGTAGCATTTTCTCGTCCTTAAAAAATGTTTTCTTGAAATTTCCAGGTCATGGAAGGCCTTCGTCTTTTCTAGAGAAGATTAGAAATGAAGCGTTTGAAAACTCCTTGATCTACAAAGAAAAGACGAAGGCCTTCCATGACCTGAAAATTTCAAGAAAACATTTTTTCAATGTAATCTTCTCTAGTTCTCGCAGCTACAACTTTCAATATAATCCAACTCCATCATAATCATAATTACACTGCTGCACCGCCCAAAATTCTTTATATGCTGGAGTTCCATTAGCAAGTGGCATGGCTTCTCAAAAATGAGTCGGTATGGAGACATCCCAATTGGTATCTTATAAGTTGTTCTATACGCCCAAAGTGCGGCTTTCAGTTTGATGCTCCTATCCTTTCAGTTCGCATTAACGGTCTTCTGCAAGATAGATTTGATTCCTCAATTCGAAGTCTCAGCCTGCCCACTCATCCGCGGATGATACACTACAGAAAACCTATGGACGATACCATATTTCCGAAGTAACGCTTCCACTGTCTTGTTACAAAAATGAGTTCCGCAATCGCTTATCATTGCCCGAGGGATTCTAAATCTCAAGAAGATTCTATTTAATAATATGTGCAATAACCTTTGAGTCGTTGGTCTGGGTGGCCTTCGCATCCACCCATTTCGAGACGTAATCAATCGCAAATAATATGCAGAGGTTCTTGAAAGAAAGCGGAAAGGGACCCATGAAATCAATACCCCACACGTCGAAAGTTTCATATATTATTATCGAATTTTGGGACATTTGATTTCTTTTCAAAATATTACGCGTTCTTTGACAATTATCACATGACTTATAAAAGAATGAGCATCTCGAAAAAGAGTCGGGCAGTAGAAACCACTATCGAGCACCTTATGAGTTGTTCTCTTAGATCCAAAGTGTCCACCGCAGGCGTGAGCATGATAAAAAGATATAATCGAATGGAACTCAGAATATGGAACGCATCTTCGAACTACTTGATCGGCGTAATGCTTCTAGAGATATGGATGGTCCCACACATAGTATATGGCATCACCTTTTAGTTTGTCTCTCCTTACTTTAACCATCTATGTTGAAAAAATATGAGCGACTAGGAAATTCACCAAATCAGCTTACCAGGGCTCCGAGGCTGTTATCGGGTGACCCGATAACAGAGAGTTTTGCTGGGAACTTTCAATCGCAAGCAGTTGCTCATCCGAAAAGCTCTCATTGAGTTGAAATTTGTCCTCCACATGCGTTAATCGACTTAGATGGTCTGCAATGGCATTCTCGGCACACTTCTTGTCTTTGATTTCCAAATCAAACTCTTGGAGCAACAATATCCATCGTATGAGAATTGGACGATCATGATACAGGTCCGGCGATCATGAAAACTGTTGGTTTCATGGCGTACCCATGTCATCGGCCGGCTGCTGCAATTTCTCCGGCGATCACTCAGCACGTCACCGCTGCCTCATCTCTTCCTTCGGTTATGGCTGTTTCGGCGACTCATAACGTGCAACAGCATATTACTCATCCAATTATGGCTGTTCCGGCAACTCATAACTTGCAGCAGCTTCCGACGATCTCACCGTTTTATCAGTCACCTCTACAGCCGTCCGGCTCTTCTCACCGGATGTCCCATCTTCATTTTTTTATGATAAGGTTACATCCACCACGGGATTTTCAGCTCACTCTCATGCTCCACAAGATGTCATTCTACCCCCTACGTTCTTGCCTATGAACGCGTTTTCGGCGAACAATTTCCCTGCGATGAACAGCAGAGGTTTTTCCACGACGGCTGATCCTCCGTTCTTTTTTCAATCTGGGACGTTGACTCCTTACCATTACGCGGTCCAACCTTTTAACCAGGTGCCGACATCATTGCCTCTTCTGGTGACGGTTTCTTCTTCGACTGATTCTAACCCCGGCCTTCTCGTGTTTGGTATGTTACCGGCGGTTCATGTTTTTCATTCTCCGCAAATTCCTCCGGCGAATCTGACCCCGACTGCTCCTGCTGCGGATGTGCCACCTTTGTTGGCGATGAATTTTGCCCACGATCTCGGTTGGAAACGCCTCTGTTTAGCCATTGATTGCGCAACAAGAAGATCATCGTGTAACGCCCACGAATCTTTTGGCGGTCAACCCTTCCTTTTCGGCTCCTTCTCTGACTGCGCACGTGGGGAAATCCATTCCTATTTTAACCCTGGATCTTCTTTCACTCACCCATTTTCGATGGGTTATGGACCTTTCTCTACATATGTGATAGGCTCTAGCCCATTTCCTACGGCCCACTCTCATCTTGCTAATGGTAATACCCAAGTTGGCCCCTTCCCCATGGTTGGGTCTCATCACGCTAAGGCCAACTTTCAAACTGCCCCTAAGTCGTCTCCCAGCAACCTGGGCCCACTTTTGACTGGCCCATTGAAAGTCCATAACCCGAACTCACAACCCGACTCACATACAATTCCGACGGGCCCCTCCCCGAAGACCCCGACTCTGCCCATTAAAAAGGGGGAGTTTTATTCGATCACGATCGACAAAAGTATTTACCAATCCCGGGTCTCGTTGTTCCGAGACTATCTCATTGGTTGATTACTGCAACCGAAAGGTTCGAAACCCATAACAATCGTTGATATTAAAATTTTGTTGACTTCTACTTGGCGCACCACCGGAGATTGGAATCTTGTTCCACTGGGCAAGAGATTCTTCAGCATCTCTTTCGCTTTGGCCGAGGATAGAAACCGTGCATTTTCCAAGACGGCGTGGAAGCTTGGCTCTAATACTTTTCGACTCCTTACGTGGACCCCGGACTTCAATCCTTACAAGATATCTTCGGCATCTTCTCAGGTTTGGATTCGCATCTACGAGCTGCCTATTGAATACTGGGAACGTTCGTTCATTATGAACATCACTAAAGTTGTTGGTACGCCTCTACAAGTCGATGAGCGTTCTATTAATGGCTTTGTTGGCCACTTTGTTCGTGTGTTAGTGGAGTTAAACCTTGATAATACCCTGCCGGATCTCTGCTCGTTTTGCAAATCAGTTGGGCACCTGGTTGGTTCTTGCCCTGCTCATAAATCTCGTGCTGATCAAAAAGCTGTTCGAGACGATTGGCAGACGATTAACACCAGACGTTCTCATCGACGTTCGGATTCTCGTGAGCACCAGATCCATAACCGTACAGATTCTCGCCCGACTCCTGAGCATTCTAATCCTTCTCTGACGAATTCTAACACCTTTCAAGTGTTACAAGCTGAAGCATGCACGGGTCCTTCGGCACCTCCTACCTCGGAGCCTTCTTCGAGATCTGATCCGTTATCTCTCGCCCCCATAAACGCGGCTTCTAAAGCCGCCGACACTCCTGTTACTTCGTCCGGTTTGGAAGGTAAGGATTACTGTATCGCTTTTAAGCCTCCTAACAGTGGCTCAGACAATGGTGAGCAAATAACTGTGCAGGTTTGTAGGGAGAACCAGTCGACCGTTTGCAGATCGACTGAGATTATTTGTGACACCTCTCAATAGCTTGTGCTTTATGAGGAACCTGCTCCTTCGAGCAAGGGTTATGTTGATCAGGTGGATATGGGTTCTTCTGATAAGGCTTCTCCTTCGGTGCAACATACTCCAACAGCCTGTCTTGCATGTGAAGAAGGCATTACAGTGGATGAATCGGACGTTGGCAGTCAACATCGCACCCCTCTTTTTCATAAACCTGCCACTGATCGAGAACTAATTGATATAATTAAAAAACTACAACAGAAGTCTTCTACTCCTTTCATTGTTGACGATATAAAATCCTCTCCTGTCCTTCACCTTATGAGCATCACTTCTACACAATCTTGGGCGGATATTGCTGAAGATGAAGATTCTACTCCTATACGCAGAGCTTCAAAGAGTTCCCTTAAGCGGGGGTTCCTTGTGAAGCGCTAGTATCTTTTTTTTCGGTTTTTCACTAATTTGCTATGTATTTGAATTTTTTCTCCTTTTTTAATAAAATCGCAATTTAATTAAAAAAAATATCCATCGTATGAGTCTTGGTTTCATCTCCTTCTTCGTAAGGATATGTCGGAGAGCTGCATGATCAGTAAAGACCACGATTTGGTGCCCACGATGTATGAGCACAATTTCTCGAGAGCAAAAACAACGGCTATGAGCTCTTTTTCAGTAGTCCTATAATTTTCTTGGGCAGGATTCAAAGTTCTCGAAGCATAGTAAATCACATGAGCCGCCTTATCAATTCTTTGCCCCAACAAATCTTCCACAGCATAATCACTGGTATCGCACATGATTTCGAATGGTAGGTCCCACTTTGGTGGTTGGGTTATCGGAGAGGTGGTCAGCCAATTTTTTAATGTGTCAAAAGCCATCTTGCAATCATCATCGAGGCTGAATTCCACATCTTTTTGTAAGAGCCTACATAACGGAGATGCTATCTTTGAAAAATCCTTGATGAATCATCGGTAAAACCCTGCATGGCCAAGAAAAGAACGAACTTCCCGCACATTTGCGGGGTAAGGCAATGAAGTTATAACATCAATCTTAGATTTATCGACTTTAATTCCTTTCAACGAGATGATGTGTTTTAAAACTATACCTTATTCCACCATAAAATGACATTTTTCCCTATTTAATACAAGGTTGGTTTCAACACACCATTTCAAAATTAAAGAAAGATTTTCGAGACATACCTCAAATGAACCACCATAAACGTTGAAATCATCCATAAAAACCTATATGATGTCGCCAACATATTCCGTAAAAATACTTACCATACTCTGGAATGTGGCCGGTGCATTGCATAGTCCAAACGGCATACGACGATAAGCGAATGTGCCAAAGGGGCACGTGAAGGTCATCTTCTCCTGGTCCTCGGGAGCTATAGGGATTTAAAAATACCCCGAGAAACTATCTAAGAAACAAAAAGTGTGACCTGCCAATCTCTTGAGCATCTGATCAATAAACGGAAAAGGGAAGTGATCTTTACGAGTCATAGCATTCAGCTTACGGTAGTCGATACTAACTCTCCATCTAGTTTGCATTCGGGTGGGCACCAAATCGCCATCTTGACATTGAACAACGGTTACCCCTGATTTATTAGGAACAACTTGAGTCGGCTTACCCATTGGCTATTAGAAATTGGATAGATCACCCCCACGTCCAGCAACTTAAGAATTTTCTTTTTTACCACCTCCATCATGGGTGGATTCAACCGTCGTTGAGGCTCCTTGGATGGTCTGGCACCCTCCTCGAGCAAGATGCGGTGCATGCATACGGATGGACTTATTCCTCGCAAGTCCGCTATCATCCATCCAATCGCTTGTTTGTTGTCTTTCAATACTCATAACAAGGACACCTTCTGAAAAGTGTCTAGCTGTGATGATACGATCACTGACAACATATCATTCTCTCCTAAAAAGACGTATTTTAAGTTTTCTAGTAGGGACTTAAGTTTGAGATTCGGTGCTTGTATAGTAGATGGTATAACCTTTTGGTGCGATTCGAGAAGTTTAACAGAATTAAATACATATCTACTAGGTTTCGGTTTGAGTACTTGCAAGGTCAAGACCATCTCATGCACCTCATTCGTCCAGCTTAGCTCTGTTATCGGGTGACCTGAGTTTTACTAAAGTATATGACAATATGAAGTGAATAACTTCTTGAATAAGTAAATTTATCGCGTAACGACACACAGTCATCAGTATATCATATATTAGAATACTCATTTATAGCAAGACAATTAAATACAATATGTAACTTAGAGTATTCTTAATTAATTGATGCATTTACATTTTTATTGATGAAGACCTTTGATAATTCCTTAACAAAGTTATAAAAATAATTTTTGTACACAATATTATCTTATAGATCAAACAACATTCAATATAAAGAATGCTTATATATTGAAAAATTAATTAAGATGCCAAGTCCAGCTTAAGTCTATTTAAATACTAGGTGTTTATAAACTACATTTTTATAAATTGTGTTGCTAAGAAATATCATTGTCAAGTTCTCATAAAAAAAGATAAAAATTAGAGTATACATAACAATTACAGTAAAATTAAATTAGGTTAGTTTATATGTAGTGATTATGTTTCTACATTCAATGTCATTTTGAAAATATTTTAAGGAAATATAAATAGTTTGCATGCAATATTGTTTTATAAGAACTAAATATTTTTGTTTCTCTCGTAGATTAATGATAATGTATTAACATAATAAACACAAGTCTGATCAACTAATTTTTAAGATCAAAGAACATTCAAAATCAAGAAAATGAACACATCCCCCAAAATTAAGAATAGATGCAGTAAGTTTCTAAACATTTCTAATGTAGTGTTGGCAATAAGACATTATCATAATATATTATCTGTATTTAAAATTTTAAAATTGTTCATAAAATGGTACATGCAGAAACTCCCAAATGACGTTAACAACATAATTACATATCTTTTTAAAGAAGATCCGAATTGGAATAATGTTGTTGGGAATGCGGCTCACCATCAACCGCCTAATAGTGCACTATACTCATTCACTTCGATTTACATTGACATATAGATATTTAATTAATGAATAATATCAAAAAGTAATTAATGAAACTGGATGTGATTAGAAATTTAGAGATTTCGAATGTAGTTTTTAGTATACAAAAGACATTATCAAATGTTATATTTTTTTTAAACTCTTAAATAAGAAATAAATGGAATGATGACATGCAGTAACATTTTTATATTAAAAATTAGATATTATTTTAAAATTGATCGCATGCATCAGTTATTTTTTGATATTTGTAATCAAAACATATTTGAACAAGGATCTAAATGTGCCTTAATAAAATATGTGTGATTTACTTGTTTAAGATGAACTGAACTGGACTCAAACTTTATTTTTGTTTGGCCCATTATTCAAAGTCTTGTATTGGACTGGATCCCTTCCCGTCAATGTAATCCAATAAATAGACCCCTAAATAAACAAATAAAATTCAAAATATCAAAATAGATAAACATCAAAATACAAAATTTTATTTCTTGAATAGATCCAATACAAGAGACGTGTGAAACAAACACCACAACACTAACCCATAAACGTATTTGATTGAAAACCCCTTCGACTTCTAGATTCGACATAATTTGTTACTGGACTTTGTAGATTTTGCATGTTTAGTGGTAGGTTTACATATCTAAACTTTCACCTTATCGATTATTTGATTTCAACGGACCAACTACTTTAAAACAATGGGGCATAGGTTAAAAAGATGGATTGGTGAATGATTTATCTGGTGAGCTTTGAAAATGGTGGATTTCTGGTGGATGAACGTCGGATCAACCGTGAGAAAATAGAAGTAGGGTTTGAGAAAAACTTTAAGGGTTATCGACTTTTATACCTACGGTATTTGGATGGGGTTATAACTAAAAATGAATAAAATATAATATTATAATTCAAAAATGATTTAGACTCACTAAGCTAATTTGAATAATTAAAAACTATATATATATATATATATATATATTATTTTTAAATATTTTATTACAATTCTAAATCAATAATGAGGATACACACACACACCCGCGCACACGCACACACACATATAAAGAAACAAATACTTATTTAAGTATTTGTTTCTTTAAAAAATGTGTGTGTACGCGCGGTGTGTGTGTGTATCCTCATTATTGATTTAGAATTGTAATAAAATATTAAAATTATATATGTATATGTGTTTGTGCATATATATATATATATATATATATATATATATGATTAGGTTCAAATGAGAACCATATCCCTATATGTGAACCGAGGGTCAATTATGGGCCTTATATCTAATTAAATGAATTGATCAGATTTTTTTTGTGTATTTCCTTATTTAATTAAAAGCATTAGGATTGTAGAGTAAACGCACCACTGGTGTATATAACTGAAAATATTAATAAAGCACTGCGATTGTATAATAAAAGCACTGCTGATATATAATAAAAGCACTAGTTCGCAGGTTCACATATAATGACATGGTTCCATTTGAACCCAATATATATATATATATATATATATATATATATATATATATATATATAGGTTCAAATGAGAACCATGTCCTTATATGTGAACCTATGGTTAATTATGATGGATCAGATTTTTTGTGTATTTTCTTATTTGATTAATAGCATTAGGATTGTATAATAAAAGCAATGCTGGTGTATATAACTAAAATATCAATAAAGTACTGTGATTGTATAATAAAAGCACTGCTGGTATATAATAAAAGTACTAGTTCGTAGGTTCACATATAATGACATGGTTCTCATTTGAACTCACTCCTATATATATATATATATATATATATATATATATATATATATAATATATATATATATATATATATAGTTTTTAATTATTCAAATCAGCTTACCGAGTATAAATCATTTTTGAATTATAATATTGTATTTTATTTATTTTTAGTTATATTAATTTGTTTATATATGTATATATATATATATATGTGTGTGTGTGTGTGTGTGTGTTTATTTTATTGATTATATTAAAACTAAATTGATTATATATTCGAGAATTTAGATTATGATATTTTTTTGTAATTTTTGTCGATTGTGTTTAAATTAAATCAATTATATGGTAATGTATATATTTCAACTTTTAATTCAAAGTCCATTCATGTACATTAACTTAATTTAGTTTACTGGCTTTACTATCGATATATTTCAAAGTCCATTCATGTATATTGATTTAATTTTGTTTATTAATCTAATTTAGTTTCAACGCACATTCATATAATATATATTTTATTCATATGTATTTATTATTTATTGTTGTATTTTAAATTATTACAGGCAATATAAATGTGTCTGAGAATACATATATGTGTGTGATTCTAAGAATGTTATCAAGCGCAGCCTCGTGGAGCATACAACTCATTTAACAATTCCAATACTAACTTCTTCGCCTAATTGTATATAATGACATTTGGATTCCATATTTTATACTTTGCTATATTAATGTACTATTATATTTAATGTTTCTGTTATTTTACTCTTTAACAATGTCCTAACATAAATTCTTATAAACCCGCACAGAGCAAATAAAAATGTAACTACTGAGCTGGAGAGATATAAGTCTAGCAACAATATTACTTCTTTTCATAGTTCGGATCTGAGTGACATCAGTAAAGGTATATTTTATTAATTCGGCCCCAACATTTAATATTTGAATGTGCACATATACTGGTGAATCTAATATATATGTTTATGAAGATGAACTACTGAGTTATTGGTTCGATGCGACCGTTTGGACATCACAATGAGTATTTAAACAAAGGTTGCAGTGGTTCTAAATAAAGAATATTAATTGACCTCACCGGTGATGATCCCGTGAAAAATGCACTTGGCGATAATATTGTTGTTATGAGTTATGATAATATTATATGCCCACGTAGAACAAATAAAAAAGTGTCCGACGAGATGAAGAGATGCAAGTCTAACAATAATATTACTACTTTTCAATACTCCCTGATTAGTAACATCACTAATGGTAAATCTTATATTTTATATCCAACATTTAATATGTTAACTTACACTCATATTGGTAAATTTAATATGCTGTTTTATGATTTTAATAAGTTTAGTTATCGGTTTGAGGCGGTTGTCTAGATGTAACACTAAGCATTTAATCAATAGTTCAAACAATGGTTATAATGCAACAACCTCGCCAACAATGATCCCGTGAAAAATAAACTCGGTGATGATAGTATTTTTGTGAATGTGGTGATCATGGATATTGACAATTCATCCTAAGCCGTCGAATAAGATCTACTTTGAGAGCTGGTCGGTCCTATTTTTTCGTATTGTTAATAATTATGAGTTTATTTATTAATTATCATAAATGATTTAGTATTTTTTAGAATTTTTGTTCCAGTTAATAGACGGCCATATCGACCTAGGATGAATGGTGCGAAAATTGTTAAGGGCATCAGTAGTTCAAATGTGAAGATTTCTCTCACTAATGATGCAATCAACAACACCGCCCTCCCAAATGTTCCTAGCATTGTTAATTGTGATTTTTTTTATTTAGAGTCGTATCTGAGTGTACGTCAATTATTATTCTGAAACGTAACTATATATCAATCTTAAGTTTTGATGAATCAATTGGCATAGTATTGGAATATTGGTGGTATGAGCTATAGGTAGGTGTAGGTTCTGTGTTGCCATGTTTTGGTACGAGGAGAGACTGAGTTCTCAGAATAATCTTGTTGACCCCGACTATAATATGTGTTGTAGTCGCGACATCGCATTCCCTCTATTGACAGAACCTTCTGCGTTTCCCCATGAGCTATTACATGGAACTAGCTTTATGAGCAAACACTTACAGGATAATATTAGATCCTATAATAGTATATTTTGTTTTACGTCCATGGGGAAAAAAGATTGACAATGATATAAACAAAGGAGGTGGTCCGCTTGTTTTTAGAATGCACGGCCAGAACTACCACTTAATTGGTAGTTTATTGCCAGAAGATGGTGCAACTTCTAAGTTTGCACAGCTCTAAATATATGATACAGAAAATGAAGTATCGCATAGGATGAATTCAATGAAGTTCGTTACACTAAACATAGTAATTATTCTATTTAGCAGTGTGTTAATGTTTTTATTGTTATGGCATGTCCGATAATTCATAATATGCTTTAATATATTTGTTTTGAGTTGTAGGCAATCTAATAACCTATGTGAAGAAATCGTTGATCAGTTGAAACAAATGTTGGATGACAAAATGTGCTTGTGAGGAGATTTATAATAGAAAATGATAAAATGAAAGAGTGCATTCATTCTAATATTAGGGTTTGTCTTATTGGCAATAGAACTAATAATAAGGATGCACAGACAAATAATCTGCACATTTGCAAAGAACTTGTTATATTGGTCGTCGACGACTTTGATGATGCTTTAGGGGCGAGGGACATAGTAGTTGAGTCGAAGAGTGGTTATTTTCAAAGAATAAATGAGTTTAGTGCAACATATCTTCCTTTGCAGTATCCTCTGTGGTTACTTTATGGGAAGGGTTTATAGAGAGGATATTCCATTTACTGAGTAGAAAATATAACCATGAACAGAAGGAAGTATATTAGTACCTGTATATACTTTGCATTTATGCTTCATGAGAGAGAGAACGAGGCATCTACTATTCTTTTGTCATGAAGATTGTTTTAGCAATTTATTATTGATGCGTATACCATGGTTGAGACTTCCCGATTAAAATTCATTCGATTGGATATGAAAAAGGTGTATTGTGAGATGTATACGAGTTTGATCGATACTATCATGCATGGTGATACTGACCCAACTGCTCCGAGTAAATATATTATACTTCTTTCTTCCTTTATTGGCGTACCTCGCTACATGGTACAAAACTATAAAGATGCAATGGACATATGTCGTAATGTTTATTGTCCTTATTTGTTCATAACATTTACGTGCAATCCGAATTGGCTTAGTATTGTTCGTTTCTTGGATGCACGTAATTTATGAACCGAGGATAGGCTGGACATTGTCTGTAGAGTCTTTAAGACCAAATTGGGCAAGTTGATAGAGGATTTCTGCTAGGATCAAATATTTAAATCGTTGCAGGTTGGTAGAATTGATATTTATATGTGTCCTCTGTATTATGTGATTTTCTTATATGTATGTATATATATATGTGTGTGTGTGTGTGTGTGTGTGTGTTGTTGTTGTTGTGTCTATCAATCATTTAAGTACTTACTGTTTTTTTACTTTACAGTTGTGTATACCATAGAATTTCAAAAATGCAGATTGTTGCATGATTATATATTGTTGTTTTTGGCAAAAGAAGCCAAGTATCCAACTCCCAAAGATATAGATCGAATAATCTCAGATGAAGCCGTGACAAATCATATGATGCACGGACCATGTGGTAATGTGAGAAAAAACTTATCATGTATGGTTGATGGCCGGTGCACGAAACATTTTCCAAAATAGTACGTGGAGGCTACATCGATTATGAACCGAGTTACAGACGTAGAGATAATGGGAGAATGGTTAATAAAGGTGGTGCCCCTCTCGTCAACAGATATGTTATCCCTCACAATCGACATTTTTGATGAAGTGTGGTGCTCACATTAATGTGGAGTGGTGTAACCAATTGAGATCTATCGTGTATCTATTTAAGTATGTCAATAAGGGGCACGATCGTGTGACCATTTTTTTCAAAGAGAGCACTGACTATGGTGAATCTGACAAACCTGTTGATGAAGTGAGCATGTATTACAAATGTAGGTATGTTTCTTCGTGTGAGGCAGCTAGGAGGTTGTTGGGTTTTGAACTACAGTATAAGTACCATGTTTACCTTAGCTTCCACTTGGAGAACAAGAAGAATATTATTTTTAAAGAGGATGAGGATATATAAGACAACCTGAATAAACAAAGATTTAAGGAAAACATATTCCTTTAGTGGATGGAGGCGAATAAGATATATCCCGTGGCAAGACTTTTGACGTGCGTCTTGGTTGTGGGAACAATTACTACCTGAGGTGTCTCCTTACTGTTGTCCGTGGTGCTACTTGCCATGTAAATTACAGGAAGCATAATGATGTTCGGCATGAATCATACCACAAAGCATGTTTTGCACAGGGTATGTCGATGGCATCGCCGAAGCAAGTGAGTGGACATCTTCTCACTCTCTCAGTAGTTCTTATTGTATCGATGTTGTCGGTTGATTCTCTCACCTGGCCCGAATATGTTTGGGATAAGAGTTGACAATATCTTTCGGACGATATACTTCACAGATAACGTCGGATATTTAGTAATCCAGGTAAATAGTCACTTTATTGCTTATTTAATCATCATCCAAATCTGTTGAATCTACTCTTTTAGTTTTCTTAATGTGTTTATGTGTACTATTATGACATGGTTGAAATTGGACAAATCTCAAATGAAAGATTTAGCTTTGATAGAGATTGAGAGACAATTGAGAAGTCAAGGTAAGAGCCTTCGCGATTATGATTCTATGCCATTTCCAGAGACTGGTGACAATGGTGTCGGTCCAGTCGATTGATCTAGAAGGAGTTGAACTATGATCATAGGACGTTGTCATCAGACCATGTCGCACTTTTTTCAACAATGACGAGTGAACAAAAAAATGTGTACTCCAAGACATTGAGAGGGGTCAAATCCGATGACGGTGGTATGTTCTTCGTTTATGGTTATGGAGGTATGGGAAAAACGTATCTTTAGAGAAATCTATCAGATGGGTTGAGGTCTAAGGGTCATATCATGTTGTATGTGGCGTCGAGTGGTATTACATCTCTCCTTTTATCTGGTGGGAGGATAGCGCACTCCCGGTTCGGTATCTCTCTAAATCCACATAAAGGGTCGGATTATAATATTAGAAAAGGCACTCTACTTTCGGAATTGGTGATTCATTACAAACTCATAATTTGGGATGAGGCCTTGATGATGTACAGGTATTACTTTGAAGATGTTGACAAGACCTTGTAGGATATAATGGAAGATAGCGACTCGGCCAACAAACATAAACCGTTTGGGTAAAAAAACTGTTGTGTTTGGTGGAGACTTTTGCCAGATATTGCTTATTGTCCCTAAGGGGCAGTCGCCAGGGCAGTGTGAATGCTACTATCAGTGCGTCCAGCCTATGGAAGCATTGTACATTATTGAGGCTCACTCAAAACATGAGACTCTAGAGTCATTGTGATGGAGAGGAATGTACTGAATTAAAAGAGTTCTTAGAATGGAATGCCAAAGATGGAAAGATTTGAGGTGAAAAGGATGATTGTGATTCCATATAAATTCATGTAGATATCCTCCTTCGTTGTTCGGGCAACCTCGTTATAGCCATTGTGGAGGACACATATTTGATGTTTAAAGACTCTATTGGTGACATGATGTTCTTGAAGGATAGGGCCATATTGGCTCCAACTCTAAATGTTGTAGATTCAATCAACGAGTACATGAATGCCTTAAATTACAGTGAGGGGTACACATACTTGAATTCGGATAACACTTGCAAACTTAATGCTGAGAATGACTTCTTGAGTGATCTTCACATGCCTGAATTCTTGAATGGTATAAACTGTTACGGGGTGTCCAATCATGAGTTGTATCTGAAGGCGGGGACTCCTGTTATGTTATTGAGAAACTTACACCACCCCATTAGATTATGTAAAGGAACGATAATGGTTGTTACAAAACTTTCCACACACGTCCTTGAATGTACAAATCTAGCTGGTGCGAACACCGGCGAAAAAGATTTGATTCTACAGATGAGTCTAACACCTTCGTACGTTAGGTTCCCTTTAAAGTTTCAGCAAAGGCAGTTTGCACATGATTTCTTATGCGATAACTATAAACAATAGTAAGGGTCAATCCCTGTCGAATATCGGACTTTATCTAAAAGAATATCGTATTCAGTCATGGTCAGTTATGTGTTGCTATCTTACGCATCACCAATCGAAAAGATTTGAAGATATTTGTGTGCAGTGATGACAACACAAAACAAAATATGACCAATAATATTGTGTTCAAAGAAGTATTCAGTAATATTTAGTTTTAATGTTAGTGTATACAGTGTAGATTCAGTTTATAATTTAGTGACGTGGCTTCGATCTCTTTCTCTCTGACTATGCATAATATATACATATATAATATGTATTTATATTTTGTAATGTTCTGCCCCGTGCATCACACGGGTGAAAAAGATTAGTAATAAACCAAACCTCCAGTACTTACGGCTGTAATCAGGCCCAAGCCTAGGTGGCCTATGTACATCAACAATTATTATGCACACATGTGTGTATGCTATATTATAAACTCACACATACAATATAGATGAACATTTATCACAATAGAGATAATTAAATGAACATTTATGGTGATGTACATTTGTACGGTTGGTTGATCGTACCCTTCTTACGTGTTCATCTCCATTATGAAAATTGTACATTTATTCTGTGATTGATATTTATGTGGATATGATTATGATAAATATACACAAAGGAGAT
Source organism: Phtheirospermum japonicum (assembly GCA_014905375.1). NCBI lineage: Eukaryota > Viridiplantae > Streptophyta > Magnoliopsida > Lamiales > Orobanchaceae > Phtheirospermum > Phtheirospermum japonicum. The sequence continues at coordinate 1,374,075 of BMAC01000018.1, forward strand.
TATAATAATGAGGCTGAACATTTATCTCAATGAGTTAATTAGAACATAGATGAACATTCTTATCATACCAAATGTTGACATTCTTATCTGTGTCACGTGTTAATAGATACACATTTATCACAGTGTGGATGAACATTTATTAGAATATGAACATGTATCAAGATGAAGAGATGTTCTTCCCAAGTGTGAGTGTAGAGTACAACATACACACGAATGTGTCTAATAACTTATCTGCATATATACACAACAAAGTAGACCTGGCCACGGTTTAAGAACTATCAATTCCCACAAATGGAGAATTGTAACCGGAACTGTGACCTTACGATTTGAGTTTCGAAACTAGAACCAACGATTCAATTAGTTTCAATTTCGGTTATACGGTTTTGGTTTCGTTCTTAACCGAAATGGTTTATATTTTTTTTATTTTGTGTGTGTGTGTGTATGTGTGTAAAGGAATTTTTTGTTAATTGGCAGTTCTAATTATTGTTTAGGAATCGTGATTTCCCAGTTTTTGGAAACTCAGATGAAACCCAATTATGATTACTTTTTTGGAACAATTAACTACAGTTTCAATTTTTAACCTTGTTTTAATTCCATTTGGTCAAGTTTACAAAAAAGTAAAAAAAAATAAAAATTGTGTATTTACTGTTCCTTTAGTAATGAATATTCATTACTACACTACATGAATCTAATAATAATGGAATTCACGATATTTGCCCATTCTTATTCATAGAATGGGATAATTTATTTACCCCCCAATGTATGCAGTTTTTACACATTGCCTCCCGATATATTTTTTGTTCCACTTTGCCCCTTAATGTACAATAATTTTCGACATTGCCCCCTAAACTTTATTTTCAACGGAATATTCCTTCTAAATTCCATCGACGGGCAGCTGGGGGGTAAAGTGCAAGAATCTTATAGTTTACAGGGTAAAGTGCAAAAAAACTTAAAGTTAGGGGGGCAAAGTGCAAAAATTTTATAATTTGGATGACAAATTAAAATAATATTAATATTGAGTTTTTATGTAAAGGTATTATTTCTATTAAAGAATAGAATTTATATTCATATATATATAATCCTGAAATGATATCATAATAATTAGTAATATAATAAAAAAGATATAGAATTTATATGTGTACACACACACACACACACACACACACACACACATATATATATATATATATATATATATATATGTGTGTGTGTGTGTGTGTGTGTGTGTGTGTGTGTGTGTGTGTGTGTAATCGTGATATGATACCATAGTAATTAGTAACATAATTAAAAAGATATTATTAAAAAATTATCTTATAATATAATTATAATTGCACTTGGACGTAAATATTAAAACCATTTTTGTACTTTTCTCTATGTAATATGGTGATACAATCTTATATAATAATGTACTCGTAATTAATATAGTATTTTAATCACACTTTTTATAAAAATAATAATATCGAATGATAATTTTATTTTTCGTATCATAATAGTATAATGCATATACGAAGTACACCTTTATTTTATTTTGTTCAATCATAATATATAATATTATATTATTGTGTTACTTAGCCTAATAATTTATATAATACTTAGTCGTGTGTTTCATATTTAATAATATAGATGTATTGACAATATTTATAGTTAGAAAATTATAAATATTAATTGAAAACTTATGGGTTTTTTTTTTGTTTTTTTTAATTGTAATTGTATTGACAACTTTGTGTGTGTGTGAGGATAAGATAAAAATTATATACTTTTTTCAAATATAAAATTTTAAGAGAAAAATGCAATATTTATATTATTTTAATTTGCCCCCCAAACTATAAGATCTTTTGCACTTTACCCTCTAAATTATAAGATTCTTGCACTTCGCCCCCCAACTGCCCATCGATGGAATCCAAAAGGAATATTCCGCCGAAAATAAAGTTTAGGGGGCAACATCGAGAATTATTGTACATCAGGGGATAAAGTAGAACAAAAAATAATTTGGGGGGCAATGTGTAAAAAACTGCATACATTGGGGGGCAAATAAAAATTATCCCTCATAGAACAAAGTACAAAAAAAAATCTATTGTGAATCAACCTGGAATAACAACAAATTACTAATGACCATTTATTAATTGCGTAATAAATATTAGATAGAAAATTGATACTCGCATATTGTGCTAACTGGTTAAGCAGATATATAAGCCCGACCCCATAATTTTAACAACTCATTGCGTTTAGGCGATTTTTTCATTAACTTTTACGAAAACTCTATATTACATTCATTTTATCATACCCCATGTAGTTAAAGCCATTGATCTATTCCATTAAATAAAAACTGAAATGATCTAACGGTTAGAATTACATGAGAAATGGTACCCTTTTTTAACCTAATTATTTATTGTGGCTCTATTAGAATTTTAATTTTCTCACGGTTTTTTGAATAAAAATAATTATACGTTGAATGGTATTGGTTACAAAACCAACTAATGATGGAAATCAACTTCTCACTTTTATTCAATTATAAATAAACAAGCACTTTGAAGCAAGCTACCAATGCCTATCGGAGAGAACTGAGCTTGGTTAGTAGTGTCGGCTTATTCTGTCTCGCCCGCCTACTGACTCATGAACGTTTCAAAGTGGGGTGGAAGGTCGGGCGTACGGGACATCAAAGAAGTGCCCCAACATACAACTACCAATAATTTTTTGACCTCTTTTATTTCCAATGGCCTACGGCAATGCAATGAGTCGTCTTTTTCTTGGGTAATCCCAGGAAAATGTCCATACATCTTGTTACTCTATCTTGTTACTCTGCAACCCACACTAGAGCGGAGACAGTCATGTTTCTTATCCGCATTCCCTTATCTCGTCATTAACTACTTGAGACTTTCTTTTTAGTTTAGTCATGAAATTTCCGGCAATTTAGCAGTTTCAATCATTTTGCACTATTTTTTAACTCAATTAAATTTATAACATAATCCATTTTTTTATAATATATTACCTTTATTACAAAATATAATATATTTTTGCAACACTTATTCTTATTTTAAAAAAAACATGTAAAATACATTTTATATGGAATTTTGAGTTTATTAATTATCGAATAATTAATTTTTAATGCATTCATTCTTATTAATTCAGTTCAATAAAGATATGAGAAAAATAATTTATATAAACAATAAAATGATACAAGTATAATTTTTAGGGGATTTCTGCCATGGTTTTAATAATAATAAAAAAAACTATAAATAGCGTGGTACGATACGGTGGGTGCGAGCGGTTTTTAAATTTTATGCTTTTCCCAGTAATTCATTGTACTATGTGTTATTATTAGCTAGTAATAAATCACCCCTATATATTAATGCAAAATCCTCCTAACCTATGTGTCTGTTTCGTATGCTTCGTTTGACAAATAAAAAATTCTGGTGCTTCGTTTGCTTATGCGTCACCCAAGCCTAATATTTATATAATTTAATACTTTTCTTTTTATTGTATCTTACCTAATTTAAATTTTTTTTATATAATTAGTAGATAAGATTTAAATTAGTTATTTTAATTAAAAGAAAAACTACATATGAAATAATTTTAATTAAAAAAATATCATGAAAATAATTAAATAAGTTTTGTTGATAATATAATTTAAAAATAATTTTATTTTTGGAGTTTCAAATATTCTATATAGGTAAAATATCGGTTATTTATAATAATTTAAGTATGTAACTAAATATTAGTAATGTATTCAATCTAAATATAAAAATATTAAATTATATACTAATAATTAATAAACATTGATTAGACACTAGTACAATACAACACGGGTTGAGAGTATGATATCTTTTAAATATCTCAAAGTATGTAACTAATAATTATTAACGAATTTATTCTAAACATTAATATATAAAATGATTTAATAATAATAATAATTAATAAAATAGATATTAGACACGGGTTTAGAGTATGACGATTTTTGAATTTTTGAAAGTACGTAACTAAGATTTAATGAATTTAATTTAATCATCAAATCTAAAATTATTTAATATTTATAATAATTAATAAATAGATTAGACATGTACAAGGTACGGGTTGGGAATAATTATTTTAATTTTTTGTTTTAGATATAAAATTCAGTAATTATCACAAATATTTTTTATATTTATCTTTTGATAAGTTTCGTGTAATACACGGGTGTTAAACAAGTATATATTAATGCAAAATCCTCCTAATCTATGTGGCTACTTCGTATGTTTCGTTTGAATAATAAAAAATCTCTCGGTGTTTCATTTTCTTATGTGTCATCCGAGCCTAATATATACCTAATTTAATATTTCCCTTTTACTATATCTTGCCTAATTTAATATTTCTTTTTTATTATATTTAGCCTAACTTAATAGTTTTCTTTAATTATATTTTGTCTAACTCAATAATCTTCTTTTATAAACAAGTCATATATAATTAGTAGGAAAGAAAACCTAGATTAATTATTTTAATTAAAAGATAGATTACATATGAATAATTTTAATTTCAAAGAAAAACTTATATATGAAAATAATTAATAAATTGTTTTAAAATAAAAGTTGAAATAATTTAATTTTGAAATTCTAAATATTCTGTGTAAATAAAKTATGWTATATTTGCAATAATTAGAGTATGTAACTAAATATTAGTAATGAACTCAATCTAAATATAAGAAAATAAAATTATATAATAATAATTAATTAATATTTATTAGACAATGACACAATGCGAGAAGTTAGTAATGAACTCAATCTAAATATAAGAAAATAAAATTATATAATAATAATTAATTAATATTTATTAGATAATGGCACAATGCGAGAAGGCTTGAGAGTATGACACCTTTTAAAATTTTCAAAGTATGTAATTATAATTACTAACAAAATTAATTTAAACATAAAAATATAATATGAGTTAATAATAATTAATTAATATAGATTAGAGAATGGTTGGAAATGTGACATCTTTTGAATTTTTATAAGTATGCAAATATAACTATTAATGAATTCCCGGGTAGTAAAAAAAAGTGGGATACTGTATTTCCAAGATATAATTTAAACATTAAAATATAATATTAATCAATAATTTTAATAATTAATAAATTGAACAGGGCACGGGTTGAGAGATATACATCCTTTCAATTTTTTATTTTATATTTAAAACTTTATAATTTTTATAAATATTTTTTATATTTAATTTTTATAAATCCCTTGTAATACACGGATATTAAACTAGTAATCTAATATTTATCTTTGAAAAATCAAATATATCTAAATTTCACCAGCATGATTTCTTATTTTCCCAAACTCCTCGATTTTGAAAATGTAAATTAGCTGGATTTTCTAAATATAACGTCACCGCGGTATCTCAACGACGCCGTATTACTTTTTGTCCACCTCGACAAGGCGTCTCTTCAGAAATAATCAGAAATTAGGAAGAAAAGGGATATATTAACAAAAAATCTTGAATCTATTCCTCCTTCTCCGTGTTGAAAACCAAAAAGAACCAGAAATTTGTTCAAAGCATCTCATTGAACTGATCTCATCTGGTCAGCTTCTTTCTCATTGCTTCTCCCCCCTCCCCCTCCCTAATTAAGTGCAGAATTAAGTTTTCATCCGTATTGTTATTATTCATTATGCTTATGAACATGTTTAACGTAATCCCGGAATGGCGTAAATCTATTCCATTTTAGTTGGGAAGATCTCCGTTATGTTATATGCCAATTTCTTTTATTTGTGAATGAATTTATTTTTTATTTTCCCCTTAATTGTTAAGGTGGAAGGTAATTCCAATTTTAAGATGCAATGAACCCAATCCCAATACATCGCCGCATTCCTTCTTATTTTTATTTTCTATCATACATTTTCAATGAAGCAACACGAATGCATTCATTTTTGTATTTTGTCGAATTATTTGTATGAATTTTGTTTTCCTGTAATATTGTACGAGTTATATCGGTTCAGCTGGGCGTTTTAATTGATTTGCGCATTTCCAATTTTTGGCGCAGATATTATTTGGGAATTGAATGGCAGTACCGAAGAATATAGGGTTGTTCCAGCGTTGAGGGGCTTTGTATATTGTGGTAAGACCATAGAATGGAAAAGAAAAGAGGGGACGAACAAGACGCATTGCCTGTTCCACTGCCTAAAGTCGATAGGTTTGGATTTGTGAAGCAAGAAAGTAACTCTCCTGATGGGTTCACGAAAAGCAGATCCGCTTCTGAGTATGAGAGGTATGAGTTTATCGTTGCATATAACATAACTCTACATTCTTTTTTTTTTTGGTGTTAATGCTTTTATATTCTATAATTCTTATAAACTTATGTCATTTGATTCATTCTGCTCTCGGGTTGATCAGATAATGTAGATATTTTGAAGGTGTACGACAGCAATATTTTTTTAAGTTAATGAGCTGCCAAATGCCGAAAATTGCATTTTCAACTAAATCAATAGCAGTGTTGGTTTTGAACAAATGTGATTGTTTTTCTATCTGTTATTGTCTTTAAATGGGATTTTTGTCATCCTTGCAAGTTGCAACATGTTACTAATTTTTGCAATATTTATTTGTTTCAATAAATCTGTTATTTTAGTTAATTTTTTAAACAACGCCTAACTCTCCTTTTTTCAGTTGACTTATTGACCCAGTTCTGTTTGAAAGCACAACCTTGAAGAGTCCTTTTAAAATTTGAGTATATGGGCTCAGTTATTTAGAAGCCAAAGAGAAAAGTAAATAGTATGAAAATACATCCATGGAATTTGGGTAAATGGGTGATTTATGTTAAGATTATACGCGGATAATGGCTAGTAACTTCTGAAAACTTATCAAATTTACTACCAAACTAATTATAGCGTATTGAAATTTGAGGAAAGCACATTTGGAACCAACAGAATGCAGATTTACTGCCTATAACAATATTGCACCATATACATACACGCATCCATATATCGTAATGCTATCATATCAATGTCCAAATTTTTAGGGAAGAAAGAAGAATAAGAAAATGGAGAAAGATGATAGGGGTTGGAGGAAGTGATTGGAAGCATTATGTTCGTCGGAAACCTCACGTTGTTAAAAGGAGAATAAGGAAAGGAATTCCAGATTGTCTAAGAGGACTTGTCTGGCAATTAATTTCCGGCAGCCGAGACCTGCTTCTCATGAATCCAGGTGTCTATGAGGTAAAAACATGTGATTGTTTATGCAAATTGCATGTTGATTGCCATCTTTATTGTTTATTATTAAATCTTTGTCTTTTTAACTTTCGAAAATAATTTCTACATCCAAAAGAAATTCATAAGAAACTATACAATAATCATTACACATCTATATCTCATCGAACATACTATTTTAAAAAACAAAGCAAAAAAAAAAAACAAAAAACCCTCCAATATTCTAGTCAATCATACTTGTTCTGTTTTTTGCTGCAGCAACTGGTTATATACGAGACATCTGCTTCTGAGCTAGATATTATCCGGGATATTTCTCGTACGTTTCCTTCACATGTTTTCTTCCAGCAGAGACATGGTCCAGGCCAAAGATCCCTTTATAATGTCCTGAAAGCGTACTCTGTGTATGACAGAGATGTTGGATATGTGCAGGTTTATACTATTATTATTATTATTATTATTATTATTATTATTATTATTATTATCAACCTCTCAGTCATCTATTAAGGTATTGGATTTGTCAGTCATATGCATTATTGGAGTTATGTTTTATTGCAGGGAATGGGATTTGTGGCTGGTCTCCTTCTCCTTTATATGAGTGAAGAAGATGCATTTTGGTTATTGGTAGCGCTGTTGAAAGGAGCTGTCCATTCTCCTATGGAAGGGTTATATTTGGTATACTTTGTTCCATCTCTAGATTAGGACAATCAATATCATTCTTGTTAGAATCTAAAAGTTATCGATCTCTTAGAAAATGTCGTCTTGGCATGACCGTATAAGCCTCGATGAGTGTGAGACAAAGCTTTTGAAGTTGTTGAATACCTCACTTTTGGAGTAGTTTTGTCAGCTTTAAAAAAATAAAATAATGAAATAAAATAAAAACAAAAAAAACTAGGGCCTTGTAAGGATATGTTTCCAAGTCCAATTTCCAGTGTTTGAAATGAATTTTGAGAATTCATTGGTTTTCGTATGAAAATTGAGATTATGTTTGGATGAGTAGTTTTGAAACAGTTTTTTTAAGTATATAATAATTTGAATGTTGTTAGAGGTGGGGTCCACTTTTAATATTTTAATTTAAATATATAATATAATATTAATAAGATTGTAGATGGTTGGTCCGTTAAGATAGATTTAATTTAAAAATACTACTACTTTTAAGTAGATTTTGGTGGTAATAGTGGGCCCCACATCCTAATAGATGAGATGCGATCGATAGATTTGGGATTTTTGATGTGAAAAATGATGATTTCCAAAAAAAGTATGAAACAAACATAATTTCATTTTCCGGAATAGCTGGACAATGGAAAACGTGAGATGGTAGTTTTCTTTTTTGTTTGTTTGTTTGTTTTAAGAATTGGGTTTGGATCGCATTTGGTAAAAGAATATAACAATTATTCTATGGTTTTCTTGGAACTAGAACTTATGTTGTCAAGAAATTATAATGCAATAAATTTCTTGTTTGAAGATTTGTGATCATCACTAGTTTAATCAAAAAAAATGATTGACTTGGTGCAGGTTGGATTGCCTCTTGTGCAGCAGTACCTTTTTCAGTTAGACCAATTGGTAGCAGATTACTTACCAAAGTTGGGAGATCATTTTGCTCAAGAAATGATAAATCCTAGCATGTACGCAAGCCAGTGGTTCATAACTGTTTTTTCTTACTCATTCCCATTCCATTTGGCTCTTAGGATTTGGGACGTTTTTCTTCATGAGGTTAGTGTTCTTTTCCTTGAAGATGTTAGATAAATCAACTTGTCTATACAATTACTGCTCAACCTTTTTGCCGATTCTGAGTGTTGGAGCATCTTTTTTTTTTAGGGTGTTAAGATTGTCTTCAAAGTTGGCTTAGCTCTATTGAAATACTGTCATGATGATCTGGTAAAATAATCCTCTCACGTCTGAAAGATCATTGTTTCTTTTCTTTTTCCTTTTTTAATTCGAGGCTTAAACCATTTTTTTTTTCTCAATTATAATGTCAACAGGTGAAGTTACCTTTTGAAAAACTAATACATGCATTACGCAACTTTCCTGAGGATGCTATGAACCCTGATATGTTGCTACCAATGGCCTACTCGATCAAGGTTAGTCAATGACTCTGAAACGGCTTAGATATTAGTAACATATATAGATGCTTGATGCGAAATGGTCTGAGCCAGGGAGTAACGAAACCATATATGGTTAACTAGATTATTTAAGGAGAAAAAAAAACAAAAACACCTCCCATTAGCTAAGTAGTTGCATCTGTTTGATTAAAAAAAAACCTCTTTTGTTCACGGGCTTAATACGTTTATTATTAGGTGTCGAAGCGATTGTTGGAACTGAAGGAGGAATATGAGAAACAACATGGGAAGCTGTCGGAGCGTGTTAAACAGAAGATGCTCCAGCAATCTTAGGATGCCTATGCACCCTGCTTTGCCGGGTCTGGTTAAATTTGTGAATAACATTTTAATTCTTTTATTCTTTGTTCTTCTTGACCGGTCCATCTGGGACATTGTACATAAATGTCGGCCACGTTGCAAAATGAGCCGATTTTCTTAGGAGATTCTGGATATTGCTTTTCTTTCTTTCTTTTTTCTTTTTTTTTTTTGCAGGAGTCTCACCCTTATATAGGGGTTCAGATTAGGGTTACAGCAGCTGCCAATTAAGACGACCTTAATGGCGTTCAAACAGTCAGTTTTATCTGACATGAACCTGGACGAGTTCAGCGTGCAGATACGTCTGCTGTTTGAATTTCAAAAGTTGAAACCGTCTGACTGGTCCAAGAGCCAGCCGTTACGTAACGGTCAGGTGCGTGAAGGTTCAAAAAATGAAACCAGGGTTGAGCCAGAACCCGAACCCCATACGGACCACCCAAAAAGGACCAATTGCCCAAGACCCAAGTCCCAAGTCCGGGTCCGCGGGAACTCAAGTCCAAGAGCCCGCGTGAACTTCGTTTACACAAAGCCCACAACACTCTCTGGCCCACTCGATGTACATTAAAGAAATGTAATCATTTTTAAACTCTCTTCCACGTTGACTAACATTCAATGTGGGATAACCGATAAAGCATTAAAGCAAACCGTTCAACTTTCAAGCATCATTTCTCACTCACCAATAAATGGATTTGAGAAATTCAAAATGCTACGATTATCTACACGACACGTAGAATAATCCTATACAATTCATTAACATGAATTATCGCTGTACCATTTAATTAGAATAAATCTAATTTATAAACTTTAATTAGAAAAATTCTAATTATTAACAATCCCCCACATGAGTGAGAAACTCCAAAAAAACGACATGCATGAATGCAAATACATAGCTCAGTCCTTAAGAGACAATAGAGAATAGGGATAGGTGGCTTGTGGCCTTGAACCCTCCTTAGTTAATACTAACGAGCATACCGGCGGATTAGTGAACATAATTCTTGAACTATTCCCCTTTGTGTATACTCAACAATAGTACCAACCCACTAAGGTCTCAATATTCTTCCGTTCTCACGTTTGTGTCCGTTTCTGGCCATGGACAACTTCTTTGGATTCATAAGCTTCAGTAGAAGTGGCCCCTCACTTCTCGCTTACATAGGTGATTCTTTAAATCAGCATTCTGTCATACTCAAGTCAAAGACCCGCACAAGAATCATTAAAAATCAGAGATTTAACCTCACCACGTGACAGATTATAAACTCTACTTTTGCTGTTTAAAGAATAGGGTCTTAGAGTTTAACTTACCTAGAATTTTGTAGTTTAGTTTTCCCATTGAACCAAGTTTGTGGGATCTCCACTCATCATGGTTGGGTTTCCACTACAATCATCCTTAAGTTGTGGATTTCACTCCCATTCCTTCTAGCAACTTATACATTTGATCTCGAGCTATGTTCTTAGTGAATGGATCCGCTAGATTATCTATCGACCTTACGTAGTCAACAGAGATAATCCCACTCGATAACAGATGTCTCACGGTGTTATGTCTCCGACGGATATGTCGAGACTTGCCGTTATACAAACCACTTCTTGCCCTTCCAATAGCAGCTTGACTGTCGCAGTGAAGCATAACCGGTGGCACGGGTTTCTCCCAACATGGAATGTCTTCTAAAAAGTTACGAAGCCATTCTGCTTCTTCACCCGCTTTGTCCAACGCGATGAACTCAGATTCCATGGTGGATCGGGCTATACATGTCTGTTTAGTGGATCTCCAAGAAATAGCTCCTCCCCCTATTACAAACACATATCCACTTGTAGACAAAGAGTCCTCTGTGTCGGATATCCAGTTTGCATCACAGTAACCTTCAAGTACCCTGGGGTGTCTTCCAAAATGTAGCCCAAAGTTGAGAGTATACTTTAAGTATCTCAAAACTCTTACAAGCGCTTTCCAGTGTTCTCCACTTGGGTTGCTTGTATATCGACTCAGTTTGTTTACCGAGCAAGCTAGATCAGGTCTTGTACAGTTGGAGATGTACATCAAACATCCAATGATCCTAGCATAGTCCTTCTGAGCAACAGGATCGCCTCTGTTCTTACTCAAGTGACGAGTTCCATAGGTGTCTTTGCTGGAAAGACTATCGTGTGCATTGAATTTCTTGATCACTTTCTCAATGTAATGAGATTGTGATAAGACAATTCCATCAGGAGTTCTTATGATTCTTATGCCAAGAATAGTGTCCGCAACTCCCAGATCCTTCAT
>BMAC01000018.1:1389780-1469904 GCA_014905375.1 Phtheirospermum japonicum
TGGCGTTCAAACAGTCAGTTTTATCTGACATGAACCTGGACGAGTTCAGCGTGCAGATACGTCTGCTGTTTGAATTTCAAAAGTTGAAACCGTCTGACTGGTCCAAGAGCCAGCCGTTACGTAACGGTCAGGTGCGTGAAGGTTCAAAAAATGAAACCAGGGTTGAGCCAGAACCCGAACCCCATACGGACCACCCAAAAAGGACCAATTGCCCAAGACCCAAGTCCCAAGTCCGGGTCCGCGGGAACTCAAGTCCAAGAGCCCGCGTGAACTTCGTTTACACAAAGCCCACAACACTCTCTGGCCCACTCGATGTACATTAAAGAAATGTAATCATTTTTAAACTCTCTTCCACGTTGACTAACATTCAATGTGGGATAACCGATAAAGCATTAAAGCAAACCGTTCAACTTTCAAGCATCATTTCTCACTCACCAATAAATGGATTTGAGAAATTCAAAATGCTACGATTATCTACACGACACGTAGAATAATCCTATACAATTCATTAACATGAATTATCGCTGTACCATTTAATTAGAATAAATCTAATTTATAAACTTTAATTAGAAAAATTCTAATTATTAACATCAAATTCATCATACATAGGACTCATTTGAAAATCCTTTCAGCAAACCCTCTCCAAATCCAAATGCCAACCTAAAACAAGAAAGAAATAAATAATAATAAAAAAAATCAAACCACTTACGTAGCAATGAAGTCCATACAAAATTACTGATGTCATTATACAAGACTCTACACTTTTGTCGATACAAACTAAGGGCTGTTTCAATAGACAAAACTTAATACGATATTAAATCCTCACATCCAGAAAAGCTCTATACAAGCATTTCACTTTTACATAAGGTGACAGCCTATCTATATTTTCCCCACCCCCATCCCCCACCCAATCTCCAGCCACTTTTTCCATACGCATAAACACCTGAACATTTGGAACAACAAACATACACATATTCTGCATTTCATTTACAAGGCTCAGTTCATTTTCTTTCAGTTCGCCGGAACCCTGATATTCACGGTGCTGTGATATTACGGGACGAAGTCGTTTTATCTTTGGAGACGAATAGCCAAAACCGAAGGGCACTACCGGGGCTATTTCGTCTTGCGGACAGAGTGCATACTCGACTCGACAATATTTATTTTCTGTTTTATATATTTCTTTTTCCAGTTTTGTGCTCAGATATTTGTAACTAAACCAACATTTGAAATGCATCACAAATCACAGTGAGACCAAAAATAGCTCAAAATAGGACCTAAAGATTTAAAATTCATATATGATTATATTATCCAAACAAGAATAATAAATTTGAAATTCAAGTACTTCCTTCATAATTATATTTAAAATACAAGTTATGTGGATAATACTATATCTAGTATTCATACACTGGATGTAATTCATTGTATATACATTCCATTTATTCATGCACTAAGTGTACCCACACACTTGGTGTAGCGTAGCATGAACAGTCCATACAACGTGCTGTTGATGCAACATATGAAGAAGGGCCCGATTATTTATACCCAATAGTTGATGAAAAAATGTACATAAAAAAAGAGAGGCCAAACTACCATCGACTAAAAAAACACACACACCAAATACCCAAAATTTGTCATGACCGTTCGGGATCCAAGAATGCCTTTTATTATTTTTCCTTCTTTGACGTTGGCTTCCACTGCCGCTCTTCTCCTTCTTCTTATTGTTTTCTCAGATCTTTCTACATAAATTTCTAGTTTGGTTTTGGTTGGTGATTTATTGGCCTTTTGGTTATTTGCTTCTCATTCGTTTAGTCCCTTCGTAATGGCAACAATGAAATTGGGATGGCGGTGGCAGCAAGATAGGAAGTGGAGGGGAGAAGGTGGGGTGTATTTAGATATTTGAGAGTAATCTGAAAATGAGAATATTGACATTCTAATTTTTATGAGTTCACCCATGTTATAAACTTTAGGGCGTTGTTCGAACTATAAATTTGAAAACATATTTAATGTTCTAATCTTTTTTTGGAACACGTGTTGATGTATAATTTGTTCAGCAATATTCAAAAAAATTATCTGAACACTTTATAATTTATAATAACATGAGGTGACCGATATGGTGCTAATATCTACGCAAAGGCAGTTCAATAAATCTTCATATTGAAATGTTTTGACCGATCAAATTATATTTAATTTACTTTACATTTTGAGCTTCCAAAAATGCATACCTTTACAATGTGCATGCCTTATGAAATATATTTATTTTTCAAAAAGTATACCTTATAGAAAGTACGATAATTTATCCTAAAAATATGTGTTTCTTATACAACTGTCTAACAAAAATTTTCGGTACAACTGCTATATATTTAATTTAAGTGATATAAATAGTTATTTTCAATATTGCTTAAGAATATAAATACAACAACAATAATAACAAAATAAAGGGCAAATATACAAACGAAAACAACGATGACAAAAGGGAGAGTCCAAATCGCAAAGTCGTGCTTTACTTGAAGCCACGTCAACTGAAACCGTATAAAATGGAGAGAGGGCAACTGGAGAAGGGATCTTCTTTTTCCCGCCCCAGATATTAAGTGGTACACTTTTCGAAAACCTGCTGCTGAAAAGACAGAAATTGGAACGTTAAGCTTGCAGGCTACGACCATGTCTTCACGAATAGGTATTTAATTACATATATGCTTACATAATTAGAACCATTTTTGTTAACCCATTTTAATTTGCAACTTAATTGGCTTGCAATTGCAGTGGATCTCTGGGCAGAAATTGTTGAACAAGAGGAGGAAAATCATCAAGCGGTTGAAGTCCCAGAGCCCGAAATTGCCCTAGTTTATCAGAGGCGAAAGCCCGACCTTATCCCTCAGATAGATGTAGCGAGGTTTGTTTCTGTGTGGGTGTGCGCGTTTTTTTTTTTTTTTTTACTTGGTGATTTTGTGGTTGATAAGGTTTTGTTGTTCATTTTCATGGCAGGAGGCAATCGAATTCAAGCAGTGAGAACGAGAATAGGAAGAGTCTTGCGCCTGTTAAGCGTATCAGTTGGAATCGATCTCTTTCTACCAGGTGTGTGTGCGTGTGCCTAGTTTTACTGTTTTTATCGTTTTTTCTAGGAAATTAAAGCTTGCAATAAATTCGTGTTCTTATATAAGTGATGAGAATTTGGATTCTTCTTTGAAGAAAAGGAAATTTCTTTTGAATTGATCAGCTAGATGACCACGAACTGTTCAGTTGATTTGTTTGCTTAAACCTAAAATTCAGTTGGGCTTTTATCGTAATTGGCTAAATGCCTTTCTTTTTTTTTTTAGTCTCCTTTTAAATTTTTATATTTCCCATTTTTTTAAAATTTCTTTAGTATTGGGAATACGGATTCATTATCGAATTATACAGAATGATGTTTGTTATATACGTTTCATGAGCTAATTAGACCAATGAATCGAAAGAAGTTGTGATATGATTAATATTTGAATCTATTCTTGCACATGCATTTCGGACTTAAGTGGGGATTGGTTTAGAAAGAGGGCGTATAGGATGGGTGAAAGCATATGCTTCACCATCTGATTACTGACGTATCGAGTGACTTTTGTGGTTATTGGAAAAATGTCAATATACAATAAAATAATTACACTGGCTAAGCTGGCCTGGAAATGGACTTTGAATAAGATTGCAATGAACTTCAAATAATCAAAGCTTTATGTTGGCTAGAAAATTAATAATATACATTGAGTGAACAATGATGTGGTGACGTGGCAGCACCCAATATTATTGGATGCATATACGATCATGATACATTCATAAATGGATGTGCATGTTAGTATTGCTAGTATTAAAAAGTACACTAGTGCGTATAAACAGACATACAAGGTACATTAAGAAGTTGTTTGCTTTTGAAACTGTCTCATTGATAGCTATAGTCTAGAGTCATGCACTATTATTTGGTTCGACTATTAGTTTCTCAACATCACCTTTCTTTGTGATTTTAATATTATCCACATTATATTTCTACCTTACTGGTCTTGTCTATTTATGTATTAATCAGTAGAATACAAAAGAATGGATCATCCTAACTGTTTAAAAACCTCATTTTCCTACTGCAGAGGAAGAACAAGTATTGCAGCCACTGCATGTGTAGATCAACATCCACAACAAAGGAAACCTAGAAGAAACGCTAAACCACCTATTCCCAGAGTATGACCAGATTAAGATTTTACCTTTCCCAAATTTTGATCACCACAGGGTTCCAATTTTTTATTTTTTTTAATCTTTGGATTAATATTATATTTTGAGGTGAATATATCTAAGAAACCGAACACGTTGTTTATTCTTCTCAACATCCCCTTTTCGGTCTGGACAGGGAAAAACCATACAACCTCCCAATTACGATAAAGAAAAGGCATATTTTCAAGAGGTTGATGCATTCGAATTGCTAGAAGAAAGCCCCTCTCCCAAGAAACCTAGTACTTGGACCATGGGCGACCAAGTTGATAATGTTCTATTACCACATTTGTCCTCAGTACTGCATAAGTGGCTGATCTCCAAGAAATTAAACAGTACATATTCATTTCCTGGATCACTGTCTAAAATACTGGAAACTCCAGCATTATCCCAGAATCCTATTTGCCATGATAGATTTTCATCTGCGAATAATAAGACAGCAGGAAAAGGTTCTCAGCAAATTCGTTCGAGCTTATATTCTATTCAAGAGAGGCTCAACTCAAGCTTGAATGATAAACGACTCTCTAGAATGCCTATCCAAGAGACATGTGAGGATATTGAAGTTGCAGTCCGTAAACTCTCCTTGACATCAGGGCATTCGTCACTGGATGGTCAGGGTTGGAATTCTTTTTCAGCTCTCTTGGCTGCATGTGGGCAGTCTGCTCCTTCAACATTAACAGATATACTATTGAGTTTATGGTTTGTTTCTTTTCCTACATTACTGAGTATTTTGCTAACATTTTCAGTTTGCGTTGGTATCACACATCTTGATTTCTATCATTATTGCTTTCAAGTGATTATTTTATGGCTCGTGATAATTCCAAGATGTTTTGTCTCTTATATCTGAATTGAGATTCGAAGTTTGAAAGAGAAGAAAAGCTTTCGAAAATAAATAAATAAATACTTGATTCTTTTACATTTACGGGCTCAAGGGGTTTTGTAACTTTTAGTTGCTTTAACTCCAATCTCGGACTCTCTGTTCACTGCAAATATAGTTGACTTTGTGTAATGTAACATGTACAAATAGGAGAAGTAGTAGAAGTCTTGAAATGAATATTGATATCTCATATCCGGTTATAATTTACGATTGACAAGAAAGAAGAGATTTATATGAATGCAGCTGGGTTCTATTTTGTAGATTAGTATATTTGGTTTTTGTCCTCTATCTCTAATTGACTCGGTTCTTATGCTCTCAATGTTAAAAGATTGATACCACTGTTGCTAGTTGAGTTTTCACCTTGGTTATGTTCCAGAATATTGCTATGCAAGAGATGCTGTGATGGAACAATTTGTCATTGTAAAGTTGTGACTTAATCATTGTTTCAACTTTTACTCATTCCTCGTTTCCTATCTCAATCTGCGATGGGAAATTCAATTTCTGAATTCAGTGACCGAGAGACTATAACTAAGGTCGGGGAAGGAACATATGGAGAAGCTTTCAAGGTTGGCAACAACGTTTGCAAAATTGTTCCATTTGGTGGAGATTTTACAGTCAATGGAGAAGTCCAAAAGGTAAATATGTTATTGCTTTCAGAAAGGTAGAAACAATAAAAAAAAACTGAATTGCTATTCGCCAAGTTCTTTGATAAGATATTTTGGTCATTTAGCAATTATTCGGTATTGTTTATTATGCAAGGAAGGCAATATATTTTTTTTAAATCATTTGCCTTGATTGGCTTCAGAAACCAGAAGAATTATTGGAGGAGGTTGTTCTTTCTTGCACACTCAATCACCTAAGGGGGCACGAGGGTGATGTATTGAATGCCTGCAATACCTTCATACGGACAATAGAGTATACTCTCTCATCTCTTAATCAAATGCATGTTTTTCACTTCAAGTCCCAATGCTTGATTGCCAAACATTACATGCTATGTTGGCTCCGTTTTTCTTTTTTTATTTCTTTCTGTGTGTGTTCGTTTGTGCGTATTTTGATCTTTAATAGCAACAATGGTGAGATTTCTGCGGGAAATTTATTTGCTTTGTAATACTCCCTCCGTTTCTGAATAATAATCATTTTGGAGTTCTTGTCAAAAAATAAGGAACATAAAAATCGGCTAATTTGCCCTTCAATCAAAATCATTCTTACTCCTAAATTATCTCTCTCACATAATTATCATATTAGTCATTAGCATTATTTCCATATATAAGATGATAATTCCGAAAGAAGAAAAATATTTTGGGATAGGGGTGGGGATAAAATGGGAACAAGTGTGTATTTTCTTCTAAAAAGACAAATAATTTATTACAAAATCAGCTCTAAAAAGACTATTATTTGGAAACGAAGGGATTAATAAAATAAAAAATAAAAAGTTGTGCATTTAATGCAAGGGCCGACAGAAATTTTGTGTAGAAGAAATTGACACCCAACATATTCCTTCTCCTTCCATAGTTTGAGAGTGTGCCAAGGATATTACGATTCTGCGTTAGTAAGTGCATGGGAAGATTGGGATGGGAAGCATAGTTCAGAAAATGATCATCCTAAGGAATTTCCTGAGGATCAGGTGTGTGCACTCAATACTCTGAGATAGATATATTCTTTGAACCAATTTAAACCGAATATTTATGTTTTGAGTTTATGGTCTGTCCATTTGATTTATTTCTCTAAACAAATTGTTTTCAGCGCTATGTTGTTTTTGTTCAAGAACATGGTGGGAAGGATCTTGAAAGCTTTGTGCTTTTGAATTTTGACGAAGCACGAAGTTTATTAGTTCAGGTAAAAATCTCCTTCATATGCCAATCTGGTTGCATTAATTTATACCTATTTAACTACAGGCTATATTATAACAATATGTTGCAGGTCACTTTAGCACTGGCCGTAGCAGAGGCAGCATATGAATTTGAACACCGAGATTTGCATTGGTATGGTTATCATTTTTTTCCTTAAAATATTGCAGCAGATTTTTATTTTTTATTTATATTTTAATCTGGGGATATATCTTAAACAGGGGGAACATTCTCTTAAGTCAGAAAAATTCTGCTACTTTGCAATTCATTCTTGAGGGAAAAAAGATACAAGTCAAAACTTTTGGATTGCTCATATCCATAATTGATTTTACTCTCTCAAGGATTAATACAGGTTTAACTTTACCTTTTATTTCCACGCTATGTAATTCCTATTTTGGAGAAATTAATACGCAAAGACTATTTGTGTTAACAGGTGAAGATATACTCTTTTTGGACCTCTCATCAGACCCTGAACTTTTCGAGGGACCAAAGGGCGATAAACAGGTAAGGAAAAATAGTTGAAGCCGGATGTTTTGTATGTTTTTTGTCCGAAGTTTTGTTGTTAAGTGGTTCACAATATATATAAATGCAGGCGGATACTTATAGGAAGATGAGGGATGTCACTGGTGAATGCTGGGAAGGAAGGTAAACTGTAAAAGTTTATATTACCAAAAATAAAACAAATTGAAAATGTCTGTTTGGCGTTATCGCTATTGAACTGCTTTATTAAGTATATAGGTTCGTGTTCTTTTGTTATTCTTTTTATCATCTTACTAATGTTAGATTTTTTTAGCATTCTATATGTATTCGTTATGCTTAAGGACTGCCTTTTCATCATCTTTATCCAGAGGCTAATTATTTCTCGGCTAATAAATAATTCACAGTTTTCCGAAGACGAATGTGTTGTGGCTGCAATACTTGGTGGACATTTTGCTTCTAAAGAAATCCTATGTGAGTTTATGATCACTAACTTGAAAAGGCATTTTCCTGTTTCCTGTGTTTCTGTTAGTTTTGAACTCTATTAGCAGTATCTAATACGAAGTAATTTGATCTCTCTCAGGAAAGAAGCTCAAAGAACGAAAGAGATTTGCGTTCTTTCAAGAAGCGCTTAAATAGTTATGGTTCTGCGAAAGAGTGTGCCTCTGATCCTTTCTTCAGTGACTTATTGATCGACGAAATATGAAGCAAAAGAAGCTTACTGCTTCATAAGAGGTTCTAGTTTAATATTCTCTAAACTAGTTATTTGCAGTCTGTTGGAGGTTTTGCCCTACTTTTGAATTACAGTTGTGCAATTAGAAACCATCTCGGTTGCTGTACTTACCATCATAATGGAGTTTTAACACGCTGGACTTGAGAAAAGAGAAGGGCAAAACATAATATTATTAGTATACTATTGTGTTCTGGTTGAATTTTGTCTTGAATTGGTCTCTTGTGTGACATTATCAACCGAAAATTTCATAGCACAAAATTTGAAATAGCTAAATAGTATTATCAATGTTTGTAAAAGACCAAGACTATATTTTCACAAATTAGCGGACCAAATGTTTGAAAAAAATATCCCAATATCTGTTTGGGCAGATTTTGGGGACTTAGTCCGACGAGATACTTTTTATTCTTTTCAAGTAAAAGTTTTGACAGATGAGACACCACATCCACATGGTGGGGCCCTCCTTCATGTCGGTATTTATATCCGTTAAGGATTCTATTATATGATGGGTCTTGCACAAAATCCGGAATTTAAAGAAAGGAGGAAAAAGCAGCTCCGTGCAACATTATGCAAATCATAAAATTAGGTCTTTTATAAATATGTATATATTATTATTTAATCCACACGCATGACTTTATAGGGTCCATCACAACAAAAAGCAGTTTAAATTAGCATTCGTGTCACACAACTCATTCTTTTATCAACATCTTTTCTTTTTTCTTTTTTTTTTAATCAACATTGTTTTGTGCTAATAAACTTTGTGCGAGTTCTTGACAGGACTTCTGTTCATGGCTTTATGTTTGCGATACATACATTGTTATATTGCGCTTATTGTCGTTTCATGCAATGTAATATTATAGGATGCACTAGAATTTTTAATAAAAGTTCATCTTTGGGTTTACACATTCATATTTCTTACTGACTGTTCAAAAAACTCGATCTAAAGTCTAAACCTAATAAGATAGAAAAAGGTGCGCAGCTAAAAAAAAAGTCTAGCGTCAAACTAGACGTTGCTGGTTGCGGGGGTCCTCATTTTATTTTATTTAAAAACAAAAAAAAAAAAAAAAAAAAAAAAAAAAAAAAAAAAAAACACAATTATAAGAACAATGACACACACACTAGAGTCTAGAGTTCTACAGTTCTACTACAAAAGAATCAAAGGCTGCCTAGGATCTCAGATAAAATTACTCCACGCGGCAGTATATGTTGGGATAGTTACTTTATCTTTGTGTTTTACAGAATCACCATCTTTCTGTTTCCCCATCTCCACTGGAGCCCACAAGGTGCTAAAATCTGCTTAATATTATCACAGCCAATCAAAATTGTGTGCAACACACTAATTTATTTCTCTACATGATAATGACACAGTCTCTTTTTCTCACTTCATTCTAATTTCCACTGTTAATTTCAATTCTTCATGACAAAGCAACCGTACCTTTTTCTTTTATCATCATCATAGTCACATATTCCTTCTTCCTTTTGCTTTATCCCCTTTTCCCCTTGCCTTTTATCTTAATAATACCTTTTCCCACTCTCTCTCTCTAAATCCCCAACTTTTCCCCTAGTCCGTGAAAACATAATATGTCATAAAAACAAAATCCGCAATCTAATTTAAGTTTGAAAACTCCATTTTGGAATTAATTTGGTTAATCTCAGTGAAATATGGAAAGTCCAGCATCTCCCAAGTTCCTCTTCTTGTTCCTACTCTCTAATCTCATTGTCTGCTCCACAGGTATGTTATCTGATTTTCTGAAACTAATTATTAGATCTGTTTACATACTTCCATTTTATTTTATTTATATATTTGGCTGCCTTGATATAAAACACTATTTTCTGCAAAAAAAAATAAATTTAAATGAGTATTCAATCGATTTTTTCAACTTCAGCAATGAATCTTGGCAATGTACACATTAGGTTAAAAAAATAATAATAATAAATAAATCCATTGGCTGCAGGGGTAACCAGTCCAGTGCCAGTCACCGCCGCATCGGGCCCACCAATTATCACCGTCCCGTCAGGTACACCGGTCACCGTAACCCCAACTCCGCCCACAACTGTGTCTCCGCCAACAACAGTGTCTCCGCCAGTAGGCAGTAATCCGCCGGCGGCCTCGGGGCAGGCCAGCTGGTGCGTGGCAAAGAGCGGAGCGTCGGCAACCGGTGTTCAAGCGGCGTTGGATTATGCTTGTGGGACCGGAGCGGCGGACTGTGGGGCCATCCAGCCGAGCGGGAGCTGCTTCAGTCCCCAAACATTGCAGAATCACGCATCCTACGCCTTCAGCAGCTACTATCAGAAGCTCAAGGGCCAACCCGGAAGCTGTGATTTCGGGGGTGTTGCTACCGTAACCAATACCAACCCAAGTAACCACACTAACACTTCTTTGTTTTTATGGGTTTATTTGCAAATAGAATTTACTCTGTGTTCTAAAAATCAAGCGCCCTATGGGCATTGTGATTTTGGCCAATTACTTACTTAGGGCTTGAAGAATTTTTTATCTAAACCTCATCTTACAATATTAAAATTTAAAAAAACAAGTCCCGACTGGTCACATAGACGCTAGGCACTGATTGGTCGTCTGGCGGCCGCCTAACAATTTTTAGAACACTGGATTTAGTACACATTTCTGATTTATATATCATATACAGGCCCTGGTGGTTCCTGCAATTATCCAGCATGGTCAGCCTCTACATCATCACCTCCAACGACTCCAATGACTCCGATGACTCCATCGACTCCAATGACACCGCCAACAACTCCAATGACACCGCCAACAACACCGTCTTCACCTGGGTAAAAAAGAAAAAATGAAGTTACCATAAACTGCATTAACCATATTTACTCAAAATGTTATGAATCTGCCCATCTAATTGTATATATTTCACTCCGTTTATTTCCAGTGGTTTAGCTACTCCTCCGACCACCTTTAATGGAAACAACCCTCCTTTAGGAGGAGGCGGAGGCGACACGGCCTTTGGTGGCAGCCCGCAACCAAGCAGCACTTATTCGATTTCCACGCCGAGCACTCTGCAGCAGCCCATTATCATCGGCTGCGTTATTTTGGTGACATCCATTATCACAGGGGTCATAGAATTTGATATTTAGAGGCAAATCAAAGAATGAGCTTATTACACAAGAAGGACATGCGGTTTTGGGGGAGGAGGTACTACATTTTTTTGCAGAAACACGACAAGTTCTATTGCCAGCATCAACGCATGTTACTCTACTTGTTCTTGAAATACTCGGCTAGATATTAGCGTATATATATTTGGAGAGGCGGATTGATATAATTTTAGGGGTTTCTTTCTATGTATGCCCAGAGAAGCTTAAAATATATTAGAGAATTACCCGAAAAACCAGGTGTACCAATTTTCCAGTATTCAGATATCACTCTGTCATTCTTGCCTATCTTTTCTCCCTACAATAATGAAATATGTTATATATTAGACAATGAACATTGTAATCCTAACCGCTAATCTAGTATATTTATAACTAAGAGGCTCTAATTCTTGTAATATGATCAATCCATATTTTCTCTCCTTATAATTTTCACTTCTCTTTATTTCACAACACGTTATTATCACGGATCTCTAACCAATCGAGAGTGGTCGAGAAAATTTTCGTACGCAAGGAATCTTCAGATCGCGTTCTCCAACTTTTTATCGCTCTCAATTTTTTATTTTTTTATTTTTTACAGTACATACATGACTCGTCAAACTAAAATATGAATAGTGTAGATTTGATTCTAAGCTCCATGGAGTATCGAATTTCGAACAGTGTTTTTGTTCTCAGAATCGTGGTTGCATTTTTTTTCAAAATAAGATTGTACACTATCTGACCATTGGATCAAGTTGAAGTTTCGAATATATTATTTAAGACACATATTATTTAAGACACACAGAGGTTGATTTTGGACGGATTTTGAAGTTTTATGCTATAGAGATTGAGAAATCGTTTAATTTCTTCCATCGTCATATATAAGTTAAGATAAGATTTCATTTTAATTCTCCAAAAACACGATATTCCTTCAAGAATACTGCATGTTCTTAATGAACAATTCATATTTTTGCTTATGAATGTTGGGAAATTGTGAATAAAGTCGTGTGATTTTGAAGCTATTTTGTCTAAAATGATTTTAGATAAAGGAGAAATAAAACTTAAAGTGTAGTATTTGAATGAGATTGACCCATTTGAAAAATAAAGACAATTTTAATTTTGGATTAAAACTTGTAACATCATATTTAAATTCCAATTTTGTAACTCTTTTAATTTTAATGTGTTATAACCGCAATTTTTATAGCTTCTGAATGAGGTTACAATTTCAACAATTAGTAAAGCTGATTCTTCAAAAATCCTTACAAGAATCCACACATTTGTATAAGAATAAAGATAGCATCTTGATCAAGAAATTCCCTTAATCTCTTATAATTTGGTGATAATATTGGAGTATAATTTTCGGTTCGTTGAATACGCTAGGTAATTTGATTTACCCGTTTTATCCTAAAATAAACGTTGGAAATATGGAACGTATTTGTTTTAAGGAAAATCGTGTTAAACATGTGATTTGGGATATGCATGAATTTGATTTTTATTTGAAATATTCATAAATTTTTATTTGAGAAAATTTGTTGTTGAATTAATTTGTACTATAAATTAGAGCATCTTTAACAACAACCCTCTTCTTCGCCCTTTTTCAATTTCCAATGAGTCACATCACCAAAAATACCCTCCACATCACCAAAATTTTATTTCCCTCCCCTTCTCCTCCCCTACCCGTTTTATCTCATTTATTCACCCTACCATCAAATTTACTTTTTATGCGTCTCGTATGTTCCCCATTAGTTTTCATTTATACTTTTTATATTACAATACAATTATATTTATCTATTAATTTATTTAAGTATTTTAAGTATATAAAGATTATATATATATATATATAATTATTTTTTTTATAATATTAGTTTTTTATGATTACTTCATAATAATTAAAAAAACTACAACAAGTTAATTAAAATTAGGCATATTACACATTCTTGATTTTTTATTATATTATTAATTTATAATTATTTCAAAATAATTTAAAAAATTATAACAATAAACTGATTAAAAATACGATATAACACACATTCTTGATTTTTTTCAATTATAATAAAATTTATGAGTACTTCAAAATAATTAAACAAACTACAATAATAAAGTGATTAATAATAAAATTTTAATTTTTTTAGATGCGAAAACTTATTTATTATAATAAATTCTTAGTTTTTAATAAATTCTTAGTTTATATATATATGTACTAGTTTAAGACCCGTGTATTGCACGGGATTTATAAAAAAAAACTAAATATAAAAAATATTTTTGAAAATTAAAACCCTTAATTTAAAATAATAAATTTAAAGGATGTGTTCTCAACCCGTGCCCTGTTCAATTTCTTAATATATAGATTAAATTCGTTAATAATTATATTTACGTACTAATGAAAATTCAAAAGATGTCACATTTTCAACCCGTCTCTAATCTATATTAATTAATTATTATTAACTCCTTTTATATTTTTATGTTTAGATTAGTTTTATACTTACATACTAATGAAAATTCAAAAGATGTCACATTTTCAACCCGTCTCTAAGCTATATTAATTAATTATTATTAACTCCTTTTATATTTTTATGTTTAGATTAATTTTACTACTAATTATAATTACATACTTTAAAAAATTAAAAAAGGGTTATACTCTCAAGCCACCTCGCATTGTGCCTTTTTCTAATAAATATTAAATAATTATTATATAATTTATCTTTTTATATTTAGATTGAATTCAATACTAATATTTAGTTACATACTGCAATTATTGCAAATATATCATAATTTACCGATACATGATATTAAAAATTTCAAAAATAAATTATTTTAACTTTAATTATAAATATAATATATTTAATTATTTATTATCCAAGCGAACGAAACAGACACATAGATTATGAGGATTTTAAATTAATATATACTTGCTTAACATTCGTGTATTACAAATGTAAAAAAAAACTGTGATAATTACTGAATTTTAAATCTAATATAAAAGATTAAAATATTATATTATCAACCTGTGCCTTGTACATGTCTAATATATTTATTAATTATTATAAATATTAAATAATTTTGTATTTGATGTTTTATATTAAATTTATTAATAATTTTGGTTACATACTTACAAAAATCCAAAAGGCCTCACATTCTAAACCCGTGTCTAATATCTATTTTATTAATTATTATTATTAAATTATTTTATATTAGTTACATACTTTGAGATATTCAAAAGATTTCATACTCTCGACCCGTATCGCATTGTACTAGTGTCGAATCAATTTTTATTAATTATTAGTATATAATTTAATATTTTTTTGTTTAGATTGAATACATTACTAATATTTAGTTACATACTTAGATTATTATAAATTACTCATATTTTACCTATATAGAATATTTAAAACTCCAAAAATAAAATTATTTTAAATTCTATTATCAATAAAACTTATTTAATTATTTTCATAATAATTTTTTTTATTAAAATTATTTCATATATAGTTTGTCTTTTTAATTAAAATAACTAATTTAGAACATATCTATTAATTATATATGACTTTTTTTATATTTTTATATTTGGAGAATCAAATGAAAGTATTGGATAAGGAGAAATATAATAAAAGAATTAGATTAAGTAAGAAACAATAAAAAAAAAGTATTAAATTAGCTAAATATTAGGTACGGATGACACATATGCGAACGAAGCACCAAAATATTTTATTTGTCAAACGAAACATACGAATTAGACACATAGGTTARGAGAATTTTGCATTAATATATAGGGGTGATGTAGGGGTGGGTTCAAATGGTAACCATGTCATTATATGCGAACCTAAACTAGTGCTTTTATAATATACCAACAGTGTTTTATTTTGGGATAATTCCCATATACACCTAATGATAAAACTTTTAACCCATTTAATCCATTATAAATCACCACTTCCCACTTACTCATACTAACATCCCAACTAGTCTAATTTGCCCTTACATCACGATCTATAAATAACTTCCCCCTAATCAAATCTCAAGTTCTCCCACTCTCTCTCCCTCTCTCCTTATTTAGTTTTATATCAGTTTCTTTAATTAAAATATTACTATGAAAATATTTTAGACAACCCTTTTTCCCCTAATTTTGTTGGTGAGTTATTTTATCCAGTTTGTGGACCTTTTTTTCCTCAAAATAATTGAATATGTAGTATGGATTTCACTTGACGTGATTTGTTGTTGAAAATGGACAGAGTAGTATGATATTTTTTGACCAAGTCTCWATTCTCTCACTTTTGGACATAATAGAGAATTCTAGTTTTGACATGTAGTGGATGATTGGAACATCTATTTAGATACAAAGATCTATAGTTTTTTTTTTTAGTAGTATGAGTTTATTTCATACTACTACTTTGTTATGTAAATTACATGTTGAAAAGGTTTATGGTTTGTATAATGGAAATTTTGAAATTGATCATAGTATGAATTCCATACTAGTTATATATACCGTACTTTCGTACTATAATTCGAATTACATACTACCTTGACAAATCCATACTTGTCTTGATAGTTACCTCCCAATCGAAATGAGTTGTCATCTTTAGTAGTTTTTTAAATTTAAATTTTGAAATCAAGCTAAAGATGTTAATTTTATACTATCCAGTGAATTATGACAATCATGTGACATATATGGTTACCTTTTATTTAAGAAATGGTGTGAAATATGTATAACTGTATGTAATATGAGTTCCTTTTTTTTTTTTGTCTATGCAATCAGTTGTGAGTCTATACTACTTTTCTCTTATTTCATAAATAATTTCGTATGCATTTAGTGTGTTGATGTAATTTTATACTACTTTTAGTTAAAAATCAAGTTAACTAAAATCATATTACATACTAATTTGATATTATAAATACATACTACTACTTTTGTGTGAAGCAAGACAGTATGTCATTTATGTGTTGATGTGAATATTTCAACAAATATTTTTGTATGAAATTCATTGTGTGTCTGAGAAGTATGTAATTTAGGCTGTAGTATAGAACTTATAATGTCACAATAATTCCATACTTTCATGACAAATCAAATATTGGTATGCAATAAAGTACTGAATGAGTAGGTAGTATGTAATTAGATACTAAATTGCATGAGATCTTTTAATTCAATTAGTAAAAAAATGGATTTCATTTAATACCAGTATTGAATTATATTGGTAGTGTTAAATTTCACCGAGTTGAAAAGCATGTCAGTATGTATTTTTCTGAAAAAAAAAAGATTTTTTTTGAATCACATAGTTGATTGAGTCAAGTGATTTCAAATCCAGAGGTTGATTTACTTTGTTGAGGAGTGTGCATCTTTATGTTTGGTGTTATTCTGTCCTGGGAACCGATATTTTGATAAATTGAAGAATGGATTAGGTGGCAGTGTGTATTATATATTGTAGCCCGGTTTCCATAATGCATGTACACCTTTTCGCATGAATTCCATACTCACTTGCTAAATTTAATACTATCCTGAATATAGATTTTGAGATTTATTTCGCATTGAACGAATTTAATATTTGTGGTAATTTAATTTGGGATATTTGTGGTAATTTAATTTGGGCAGCGTTGATCATGGTGCTTACCAAGTATAGTGTTGCTCCTGTTTTGTTTCTAGGTTGGATAATATAGACATTTTACCTTGTAATTTTTGTGTATTTGGTATATATTTGACTTGATTGGGAAGAAACAATTTTAGATGATTATTTGGTAATTAGTGTGATTGAAAATGTAGTAATTGGGAATTTTTCTCTTTTATTTTTAGTTATATACACCAACAGTGTTTTTTATTATACAATCTTTTAATCAAATAAGGAAATACACAAAAAAAATTGATACATCTGTTTTAATTAGATATAAGGCTCATAATTGACCTTAGGTTCACATATAAGGACATGGTTCTCACATAATCTTTTATATATATACATGGAAAAAAGGAAAAAGAGAGAAAAACTGTCGGAACAGAAGAAAAAAAAAAAAAAAAAGGATAAAAGCAAGGTGGAGCTCAATAGCCTCCCTCCCCTTGCTAGCGCATGCATGCGACCATTCTATTGGCCAGGGGGCCGCCCCACCTTACCTCTCTCTCTCTCTTCCTTTTTTTCTCCCCTTTCTTTGTATTGACAAGTAATTTAAATAAAAACTTTAGAGGAGATAATAATTACTTTTTCATTTGGAACCTGAAGTTCATTATTAATATAATTCGGCATGACTACTAGTATGATCATACCTGTTTATTAATATGTAAAGAGTTGGAAGATTCTTCTAGTTCTTTCGAATCCTACATGTTCTCGACAAAATCGATCGTTAAAGAATCACTAGTTTAATTGGAATTGGGTTCCAATAATACTCATGTTTTTATATGGAGTGACATCTTGTGGGTTCACTCACACTCCATGATGACTTTTAAATCTTTGAATCCATTAAAAGATTACATGTGTTATTAACTCATAACTAGGAGTTATGAGAATATATGATCTATTGTCCAGAAGAACAAAATAACTAGTGAATTTGACAATTTATATTTAGTTGACTATGGTTGGAAAAACAATTGATATGCATTATGGTATTTGCTATAATTCCATTTGATGAGAACAATATTTTGTTATGTAACATTAAGATTTCCTTAGTTATATTAGATTATGCAAAATAAGAAAATATATGGGATATCTCTGTTTATAACTTAAAATCAGAAGTCTCCATCAAAAGTTAAAAAGGGCGATATGTGTAATTCTCTCACCACATGTTAAGATTGATAGCGAATGCTAATAACATATAAACTAAAAATATACTCATCATTAAGAGGAATATAGACTTATGTCATGATATCCAAAAAAAAATGAAATGTATAAACAATCCTCGCAAAATTAAATCAAACTTGAAGTTTGTACTGAAAATCTGCATTTTACACTAAGTTGCACCGACACGGACACAGAATCGGGACACGATACGGCTATGGAGACACGCTTATTTTAAAAAATATAGGATACGACACGGTTCGAACACATTTATAATATAACACGACACGACTCGAACACATTTATAATATAAATAATTATTAATATGTTTATTTTCTATAAATATTAAATTGTGATAATTTTTTATTCAATTAATCATCTAAAATAATTACAAACTCATTCACAATAATTGATGAAACCCCAATTAAAATAAAAATTGATAGCAATTAAAAAAAATAAAAATTTTGAACAAAAAGTTCAAAAAAAATGGAAGAACGTGTCCGGGCCGTGTCCGAGATGTGTATTGGAGTGTTTGAGCCGTGTCTTTTGTCAAAATTCAAAAAGAAAAAGAAAAAATAGGACACGCGTCCGACAAGTGTCGAAGGCGTGTCGGACGCATGTCGTGTCCACGGAGTGTCCAACTCGCTTACGGGGTCGAAAAATGGGACAGTATACCATGCACCCAGGTGCACCTTATAAGGTGCACCTGTAATTTAATTTATCATCGTATATAACTGGTACATATCATCACATATAATTGGTATATATCATCACAAGTAATTGAAATTCTAAATTTAAAATTTAAAATCCTAAAATTAAAAAAATAAATCTAAAACAAAAAGTTAAACCCTAAAAATGGAAAATTAATCCCTAAAATAAAAAACTAAACCCTAAAATTGAATATTAAACTCTAAATCCTAAATTTCTATCGCATATCATCACATATAACTGACACATATCATCACGTATAACTGACGCATATCATCACATATAACTGACACATATCATCACATATAACTAACGCATATCATCACATATAACTAACACATATCATCACATACAACTAGCAGAATGATAGAAATAAAATGGAAAATTAAATTAAAAAAATAAAAAATTAAACCTTAAAATGAAATATTAAACCCTAAAAATGTAAAAATAAACCCTAAAATGTAAAACTAAACCCTAAAATGGAAAAGTAAACTCTAAACTCTAAGTTTTCGACACATATCATCACGTATAACTACCATATATCATCACGTATAACTGTCATATATCACGTATAACTATCAGATATCATCACGTAAAACAGGGTGCATCTAGCAAGGTGCACCCAGGTCCACCTAATAAATTGCCTCGAAAAATGGAGTGTCCGTGCATCATAGATTTTTGATTATTAATTATAAAATTATCTATAGTTTCAAGTTTAAGGCTACAATTATAATTATATAAATTCTTATAAGAGGATTAAGATGGCATGCTTGAAACATGACAACGATTGATTTCAATATTTATCCTTTACATGAAACAATTATTTGTGATGGTCTTCTTACTAAGCGTTATACTCCTACAGAGTAAACAAACATAACAAATCATAAACCCTTGAATAGATTGAGGTTTCTAATGAAAGTTTTAAAATAAAGAGATTTCAATAAGTTGTGTTTATATAATTGGATCAAATAAAATTAACCATAAAGTTAGTCGACCATATTTATACTCATGAGCTCACAAAAAATGAGCATGGTGTTTTTAGTTTAATTAAAAGTTATTGATACAATCGTTTGGCCAAGATTTAATATGCAATCTTATGAATTGATATATGTTGGACCAGAAATTCATTCATATGAAATATGTTGTCAATGTTGTATAAATACAATTTTATGTTAGAAGATCATTTTTGTATACATTGGTTTGAAAACAAGATATTGAGTGTAATATAATCTTAGAAGGATTTAGATATGCTTGAATAATATTTGTAACATTGTCAGTTAATGATTATATAGGCATTGCACTCTTTTTTTCATAACTGAATTTGTGTCCCATTGGTTTTTTTTTAGTAAGTTTTTTATTGTCAGTTAATGATTATATAGGCATTGCACTCTTTTTTTCATAACTGAATTTGTGTCCCATTGATTTTTTTTTAGTAAGTTTTTTTAATGAGCCAACATTATGTTCATATCAAAAGATCAATGTACTCTTTTTTATTCGACAATATTTTTATCTTATATATAGTATTTCGCAAACTTTTAGTGAGACAACAATTGCACATTATAAGTGTGAAAAGATAAATTTTGTATAACACACAACGCAAAATAAGGCTATATATAGAAAATGACAACACAATATTTATTTTTCAAGTTCTTCAACAAACAATTTCTCCAGAGAGAACATCATGACAAAAATCATATTTAGAAGATTAGTACATAAAATTTAGCAGACTCAAAAATAAGGCTCTGAGGTTGAGTAGTATTGTAGTCTTTTTGCTTCGAATAAGTTTTGTCCCTTTAAATTTTTCATGTTTACCAAGACCTCGTTGTATCATTCAAGGGAAAATGTTATAATTATATGTTAATGAATAAATATTTTTAACTCCTAATTTTATACCTATAAATAAGAGTCTATCCCGCATGGTAAAATCATATTTTCTTTCCGACAATTTCCTCTCTATTCCCTCTATTTCACAACAGAATAATAATATTTGTATTTTATAATTATTACTGTTTAAACATTAAATGTTGAAACAGATCAACCTAACAATTAGGGAATGAATCAAAGTCCAACATTGCAACCCATATGCAAGACAACATTTAATTTTATAATCGTTCATATTTTTTTCATTTTCAATGGTGTCCTCACAATATGCCGACTAAGACTTCCTTCATAATTGAGAGGGAAAAAAAAAAAACGGACCCTAACAACTACAAATTTCTACAAACAAAACACAACTTGCCTCATTACTAATCTACACATATTGTCTACTACCCATCAGATCCTAATATACAACAATGTTGTAATAATCTAATAAAATAATTACCGCTTCGAGAACACTACCAAGATCAACATCGACACTGAAACGACGACCTTGAAACCTGACGTATCCCAGAAATCTCGCTTATCATTGCTCAGACCCAGAGGCCAAGCTTGTTGCTTTGCTGTCAATTGATCTCTTAGTTCCTTGATAGCTTTGTCTCTTCGCTCTCCCATCTGCAGTTTAGATATAATACAGAGAGATGAAAGGGATTTAGTAACAAACCTTACAAATAAATTGTGGGGTTAATTACAAAACGTACCCCTGAGGTTTCACCTAATAGAAAATGAAATAAAAATAACTTTCAAAATTTCCAAAAACATTACAAAAAAGAAAAGAAAACATCATATTTGTAAAAATATTACAGCTAGCCACTTCATATTAACACCGAAATCAAACCTCTGGGGCATTTTTGTAATTTTGAAAGTTATGAAAGATGGAATTAGAAAGTATTACTCTTTGGAGCTTTCGGGTCTGCGATCGTGCTTCTTGTAGACAAAACTCCAACTTTAGAACTTTCTTCTTCAACTCTTGATCTACCCGACGATGCTTCTCTAGCTGTCCACGAGAAACGGTATATTAATAAAACTATTCAATTTCGAAGGCTTGGAGCTAGATAAAGGTATATATATTAATAAAAACAAACCTGCGATTCAAGCTCTGTAGTTTTAAGCTTCCAATGTGCAGACATGATCCTGATTTCATCTCTTAGCTTAGATATCTCTTCGTCCTTTATAACCAAAAGTTTATTAATCTTTTCGAAATTTTTTGGCGACACCTCATCTAGAATCTTCCGGAGCTCGCAGTCTTTATTTGCTCCAGCCTTTGTTAATGCGTGCATGATCTCGTGCTCAATTCTCGAGACTTCGTCTTTTAGTTGTACTTGAGAAAATTCTCGGGCTCGGAGATCCTTTTGTAGGAGATCTAATTGCTCTCCGAGTTTATTCACGCGAGTTTCGTGCTCTTTCAAGGACAAATTTTTTTCTTCTAATTCTTTTGCAAGTGCCGAACATTGTAATTGTGCGGATTGGGCGGATTGTGCGCTTGCATCAGCAGTTGCTCTGGTTGCGGAAAGGTGTATCCTTAGATCATCCAATTCCTTGACATACTGCAATAGCAAAAAGGCAGAAATTATTTAAAAGGGGGGGAAAAAGAGGTAATAATAATGTTAAGGCATAAGTTAAAAATTTGAATAGAGGGAAAGAACAAAGTACATATTATAGAAAGTGATTAATCAAAAAAACAGCAATTAAAATCAATATTTTTTCAAGATTCAACTTTTTGGCCCAGACAAATGCTAATTGTAATGAGACAAGTTCCTGGAACCATTCAAATTGGAAAACTTTTTTTAAAGAGAGACAACCAAACATGTCACAACACATTTGAATATCATTTCTACTTCCCAATTCCCAAACAGAACAAACAAGAAAAGCCAAAAACAAAAAGCACCCAAAAAGCCAATATACACCATATATTTGAATCAAAAGTGGTGTCCAAATACCATTTCAAAGATTAGATCCAAATGCCCCAGAAATCAACGGAAAATTAATTACAACAATCATAAATAAATAAATAAATAAATAAAAACACTGAGAACTGTGTGTACCATCTCAGTAGCAGAGGTTGAAGCCTCAAGCATCAAATTTCTCTCCTCTAAACTCTTCTCCAATCTACTAATTTCTTTCTCCATCCTCTTTACTTTATTTTCTGCTTCCTATAAAAAGTCAAAATCGAGAAAACTTAAAACAAAAATTAAATGCCAAACAGCTCACAACCTTCAAAGATCCAATCTTTTCCTAATAAAAATCAAGGGTGGGGGCCCACGCATTTGAAATGCAAAAGAGAACAAAAAGATGAACAATCATTTCAGAATCAACTTCAACGAACACGTTTTCAATCAAATAATTGAGAATATTTAGCTTGCCTGTCTAGTTAGGGTTTCATTGGCGACGAATTGTTGTTGAGAAGCGAGGCGGCCGCGCACCTCCTTGAGCTCCGCCGCCAGCGACACCACGTTCCGCCGGAAATTCTGCTTCTTCTCCGCCAGATCCTTGAGCAACGGATCCGCCGTTGACGATGACGTATGCCTCTCCGGCGCTGACATCACTGTTTTCAACTTCCGAAACGACGACGCTTGAGTTTCACGCGGTTACACTGGATCGGGGCCTGAACCATAAAAGAGGAATTTATGTCAACTCTGATATTAATTTCTTTCCCACTCTGCAATGAATGAAAGCTTTATCCCCTATATTGCCGTTTGCATGTGGACACGTTGCGTACAGCATTTATTACTTCAAGATTCAAAAATCTGGGAAATTAATCCAATTAATTTAATTCTTTTTTCATTTTCAGCTTGTTATTTGACAATTTCTTCTCACTCTGCAGCAGTTCAAAAAAATTTAAATGAAAGGGGGAAAAAGAGTTACTGAACCTCAAGAGAAATAAATGATCGGAGCCGGAAAAAAAAAAGTATGAAAAAAGTATTTAAAAAATAAATACAGATGTTGGCAATTCACATGAATTCACTGTTCAGTTGCATATGCATGCTGACTCTAATTAATTAGTATGAAGTAGATGAAGAAGAAAAATATATAAATAAATAAATACATACTTGGTGAGTTGACGGTTTTTCAGCTACCATAATAAATCCTTCGTCATAATTTTGTATATTATCTGTGAATTAATTTAGAGAGAGAAAGATGAGTATAATTTGAGAGAGAGAGAGAGAGGAAGATGAATTGACAGGACGAAAAAAAGCATGCGTCGATTCAAACTGAAATAATAAATTCGACAGAAATTGAGGGATGGCTCGATCGCCGTCGATTGGGTTTGCTGCTGACAATGATGGACGGTTGTGATATAAGGAAAGAAGAAATGAAGGGCGGATGCTAGTGCGTAATTGTGTGAGTGATTGCTGATTAGTGCGAGAATCATGTGAGGTAAGACCGGGCCTGAGGTTCGGACGCAATATGTGGAGATTCGGAGAACCCGAGCCTGGTTTATCGCGATAATGACAAAATTCGAACCTGGTTCGGATGACCTTAGCGCGGCAAATCTAAAATTCTTCGTATGTACATACACTGGCAAATCTTTGAAAAGGCTTTATTAGATTACTGACATTGTCAAGAAAAAGATGAGTAATCTGGTTCGGAGTAATTATTTGAATATATTTGAATATGACTTGTTTTATGGATACATTCTTCTAAATATATATAACAAAAGGAAAAAATTAGAAATTTCAAATTTAGTATGGAAGAGGGATTATACAGTTTTGGGCTTGGGCAATTCTTATGGCCCATATTTTGTATTTTTGTGACCTTGTGACTAGATTAACAAATCTAGTTTTGATTTTTGTATGTTCGGTTGCAACGTTGCTTTTGTGTGTGTTTGTTTTATTGTTTCTCGTTCATGCTTCTTTTGGAGTGCGCTTTGGTCATTTTTCATTGTTTCGGCGTTTCATGCTTCTATTATAGATTCGAAAAGAAAGAAAATAAAAAAAGAGTATGATCCAAATCTAATGATCTATCGTCTAACAACATAATAGAGAGGATAAATAATAAATTGTCACCTATAATAGATTATTTTTAATATTTATTCACTCCCATACTTCTAATTGTTAAAAATTTCCCCGTTGATTTTTTTGTCAAATAATAGTTGTTAATGATTTTAATTTACATTAGTATTATTTTTGTATGTTTGGTAAATTCATCTAATCAATTTTAATTATCAGGTTTGACTGTTTTACTTGAATCTTCTTTATTGTCAAATAGTATTTATTGTTTCTAATAATATTAATGATACTTTGTTTCTCCTAAAAATAATATGAAGCACATTCAGTTATTATACTACTATATGTATTCTATACCATATTAAATATTATTGATGTACCCAACTTATACCTTATCACATTTTCAATATTCATTCTTAATTTTAAGAAAACGTCACATATTTTTTCCCCTAGGAATTCTTATTACATCTGTTCCTTTGCATGTGAATATCAAGCAAATGTCAAATCCTGTGGCAAAGTTGAATGGCAAGCCAAGCGATTTTGGACATTCGATAATTTCTTTTAGGTATTTTTTAATCAATATAATATCATTCACCCGTCATTTATTTCCATATTACTTCTTTCTTTATTTCTCTCCAAATTGTTAATTCTCAAAGACTATTGAAATTCATCATAAAAATAAAAATAAAATAAAATTTGCACATCCTATCACCAGTATTTTGAAAATCGAACCGAATCAATAATTAGTTTGTTGGGTCACTGGTCCAACCGTTTGAACCGTTTTTAAAAAATCGAGCATCAAATTCGTCTAATATATATATATATAGGGTTGAGTTCAAATGAGAACCCATGGCATGTCAGTATGGTAATAATGTAAAAAAATACATTAATTAATTAAAAATTATATTTTGGACATATATCAACGTTTACAAATAGCACTAAATTGTTCTTTAGAAAGCACAATAGATTAAGAAAAAAAAAACATTACGATTGTGTACAAAAAGTATCGCAAATTTCGTCTATAAACTGCAAATTCAAAAATTTGAAATGAAACTCAAATTTCAACAAACCATAACTTTTTCAAATTTTATTYGTTTTGAATGAAATATATATCAAATTAATCACATTCTCAAGATCTACAATTTAAGATACATATTGCATGTTTTAAAACGTATATATATATATATATATATATATATATATATATATATATATATATATATATATAATTAAATTAAAAAAACTAGGACTGATTTTAGCACTACAGTACTGTGTAAAAAGCACAATGAACCTGGACATATAATTGCACTGTGCAATATTAGATCTAAGGCCAGGATTAGTCCCTAGGTTCACATATAATGACGGGGTTCTCATTTGAACCCAATCCTATATATATATATATATATATATATATATATATATATATATATATATATGTATTATGAATAATAATAATAATAATAATACAATAAAAATAACAATAATATTAATATCATATATACCACGTACAATTCTGTTATCAAACACATCCGTTCAACGTCGATCTCACTTCGTATGAATTTGTTATGATAACAAAAATTTAAAATCATTTAAAATAATCTTGAAATATAAAGCTTGCAAATAATGAGTCGTGATCATTTAAAATTTTAGGATCACTTAAGACAATTTTGATAAGTTGATATTTTAAATAATTGGAACTACCTATTTTTATTTTCTTAACTAAAAAAAGAAAAAAAAAATAGAACCGGTTTTTACCGGGTCTTGTCGGGTGGCACTAGTTCATTAACCACCCGAACCAAGTAAAAAAATGGATCGAACTCGGGACCAGTTCCCGGTTAACCCGGTCGGATCGGACGGTCTGGTTCGGTTTTCAAAACACTGCTTATCACAAGAATTCGTTCAATCTCATCATCAAAAGCAAACTAACCCTTCAATGAATATTATTTCTTCCCATATTTTAGCGTTTTTAACATTAAAATCAAACAAAATTAACGTTTACACCAAATGCTGTGAAGTATATGGTACATCTCCAAGGCCTCGTTTGTTTGGGTAGATGGGATTGGACAAATTTATCAAAAACTTTTCTTAAACATAACACTGTTTATACTAAATTATTTGTTGGTTGTTTTATATGACTAGGTAATTGGTGGGATTATGATAAGTGTTTTAGTCTTGTGTTTTACAAAGGTTAATGCATTAAACAACTGAGGGAATCTCTATTCCCTCGGTTTAAAACCGAGAGAACAGTGATTCTCTCATTTTTTTTAATTTAAAAAAATTCGAAAAAAATAAAAAATAATAATAAAAAATAAAATTTATTTCCGGGACGTCGAGGCGCACCCCTCCCCGCCCCGGTCGTAATTTATTGGGTTTCGTTTATATTTTTTACTAAGTTTATATTTTTTCGAGTTTTTTTCCTTTTTTTATTTAAAATCGAAAAAAAATAGAAAACGCGTCCTACACGATCGACGTCCGACCCTCGTGGTTCCACGATGCCGAGACGCACCCATCGCTCTCTCGGTAAAATCACGATGATTCGTCGTTTCGCGTTTCCAACCGAAGGAGTTCATCGATCGATCGTATCTTGTTGTTGGTCGAATCCCACGACACGTGTGGATACGCACGTACTCGTTGGTATTTGTCGATCGAAATCGGGTCAAAACTACCCCACGTGCCTAAGATGATAGGATTTGTTTCATTTTTACGATTTTCTATTTTTTTCTTTTTCTTTTTTGAATTTTTTTAATTAAAAAAACCGAGGGAATAATGATTCCCTCGGTTTGTTTCAATTTTTCTCAATTTAAAAAAAAAATAAACCGAGGGTTTATTTATCCCTCGGTTTTAAACCGAGGGAAGGCTAAGTCACTCGGTTTGAAA
The DNA here is from genome assembly GCA_014905375.1 of Phtheirospermum japonicum. Taxonomy (NCBI): domain Eukaryota; kingdom Viridiplantae; phylum Streptophyta; class Magnoliopsida; order Lamiales; family Orobanchaceae; genus Phtheirospermum; species Phtheirospermum japonicum. The sequence goes on from BMAC01000018.1 coordinate 1,417,182, forward strand.
TCGAGGGAAAACACTCCCATCGGTTTTTTGTAATTTTTTAAAAATAAAAATAATAAAATTTCGAGGGATATTTATTTCCCTCGGTTTTTCCGAGGGCTATGTTCCCTCGGAAATCCTTCGGTTTTTTCGAGGGCTATGTTCCCTCGGAAATCCTTCGGTTTTTCCTTCGCTAATTATGGCGGCAAATAGTGGCGCCGTATTTCCGAGGGAATATTTTTCCCTCGAAAAAAATCGAGGGATTTTATAGGCCCTAGGTTTTTCCCTCTGAAAATACCGAGGGGAACACTTCCCTCGGTTTTTCCCTCGAAAAACTGCTGTTTTTTGTAGTGATGGCCAAAAGACAAATTTATCCCTCCATTCAATCCTCATATATATCTTGTGCAAAGTTATGAAAAGAAAGACTAAACAAAAAACCGTCGAACATTTTTTAATCTTTTTAGTTTTTTGTTTCCTTTCATAATTGAAAGAAAGACGGTTTAATTGAGAATTTTGCACATTATAAAAATGTTATTGTTGTTAGTTCATGTAATATTTATAAGGACGATCGTGATATTTGATCTTTCATTTGGAATTTATGTTTCGAAAATATCTATTATATTAACTTATCATCGACCATCGACCATGGCTAGAGTAATACTATTCAATGAGGCACCATCCTTTTCGATCTTAGCCGTTGATGTCTTTTTGAAAAAACCTTAATGACAGGGCTTCATTTTCAATTTGAATTGGTATATTCTCCAACTTCCAAACAAATGTCTTTATTAATAGTTCTGACAAGCACTTAATCTTCTTTCCAATAAAATACAATAATATTGCAAATTGATGACCAATCATATGAGTGTAATAAAGTCGAGCCGAGTCGATCATTGTCAGTCTCGAACTCGATCACAAAACTCGAAATTCGAACTCGAACGAGCTCAATCTTCTCTAACTCGAGCTCGTCTCGTTTGAAACTCGACAAGCTCGAAATCTAGATAAATGGCATGCCAACTATTTATGCCTTTAAAACAAAACAAAACTCATCACAACCCTTGTATGCTTCAATAAAGAAAAAATAGAAAAAAAATACAAGTCGAATAAGGCTCTGATCCACTGCAATAAATAACCAAATTAGAATGCATGCATATTCATATATATAGGATTACATTTTAACTTGGAATTTAATACATATAGTCAACTTCGTAAGAAGGAAGCACGAGAGAACTTGGGAATTTGAAGATTATCTATTGAGCATCATACCTTGTATTTTAGGAATCAACCTTTCATAGAGCTCTCGTAGTGTTTTTTTTTTCCTTCAATTACACAAGCCGGAGAGAGACCTGTAAAAGAAGAATGTGGAAGCAAAATGTGGAAAATACTTATTCGGTTTCTGGATTATACCACTTGCGATAGAGTGTGGAATTATTGCCAGATGAAGTGGTGAAACTCAACGAGAAATTATGGACAGAAGGAGCGGTGGTACAAAGAGACAAAATCAAACATATCGAGAGTCTAGAGTTTGTGGTATTCGATCAAATATTTATATATGGTAGATTTAATTTTGAAATACTAGCCTATCAGTGCCACCACGTGGTAAATAATTGACATATCAGGTTGAAGAAGTTAATTTTCATACAAATTTGAGGGTAAAATGGTAATCTCTTATTTGGGATATGGAGGGATAAAAGTATTCGGATGTTGATCCTTGAACAAAAATATCATGGATGTGCAGGATATTTTGCGGGTCGAGATACATATCTCGGGTTTCAGTCCATTTAATCAAACATTAGAAATAGTAGAATATCTGGTATATCATATCGTATCGTAGAGAGTAAACGAGGCCCAAAGATAATAAATTGTGCTCAATCCCAAGCTTGAATCCTAATATCTTATGATCACATTACATTCATTATACAGTTACAATCTTTCAATTAATTCTCTCGAAATTAAATCAAACATACATACATTACTAATTAAATTGCATTTGTCTGCTAATATGTATTCTTGACGCATCCCATTCCATATATGTTTTTCCAAATTCCCGATCATTATGGGCTATTTGGATTAGACTCAATTGAGATTCTAAATCCTGATATCCAGAATATTATGTATTCACAATTTTGTAAATAGTAAGAATGTTTATTTCTTATGGGGCTGTTTGAACTAGGTTTCGTTGGGATTGTGAATTCTAGTATTCACAATCTTGAGTATTCACAATTCTGTAAATAGTAAGAATATTTGTTTGTTATAGGATTCAGAATCCTTTACTTTTTACTGTAGATGTCAAATCATGTCTGGAAAGTTGATGACAATGTATTTTTATATTGTATTTGATGTCAAATCGTGTATGAAAAGTGGATGATAGTGTATTATTATATTGTATTTAGTAATATTTAATCTTTTAAATATAATGATGATGTGATAAAAAAAAGTGAGTGTGGGGTTAGGTGTAAGAAATGGTTGGTTGTGGATTTAAAATTAGAGTCGTAGAACAAACGAGTATTGAGATTCGGAATTCCAATCCTGGTATTGGGAGTCCTAGAACAAACAACCCGTATAGGATTCAGAATTCTTCACTATTTATGTAGATGTCAAATTATGTATGGAAAGTGGATAATAATATATTTTTATATTGTATTTGATGTCAAATCATATTTGAAAAGGGGACGATAGTATGTTATTATATTGTATTTAATAATATTTAATTTTTTATAATATAATGACAATGTGATAAAACAGATGAGATCCCCGACCATTATGGGCTGTTTGGGTTAGGTTTCATTGGAATTCTAACTCCTAATATTCGAAATCTTGAGTATTCCTAATTATGTAAATAGTAAGAATTCTTATTTGTCATATGATTCAAAATTATTTACATTTTACTGTAAATGTCAAATCATGTTTGAAAAGTGGATGAAAATGTATTTTTATATTGTATTTGATGGTAAATCATGTTTGAAAATTGGATGATAGTGTATTATTACTATTGTATTTAGTAATATTTAATTTTTTTTAATATAATGATTATGTGATAAAAGAGTTGAGATCCCAAATCATTAGGGACTGTTTGGATTAGGCCTCGTTGAAAATCTAAATCCTGGTATTCAAAATTATATAAATAGTAAGAATTATTGTTTGTTATATGATTCAAAATCTTTTACTTTTTACTGTAAATGTCAAATCATGTACGGAAAGTGAATGATAATGTATATTTATATTGTAATTAATGTCAAATTATGTTTGAAAAGTAGATGATAGTGTATTATTATATTGTATGTAATAATATTTATTTTTTTAAATATAATGATGATATGATAAAAGAGATTAGTGCGAGGTTAAAAAAATATTGTTTGTTGTGAATTGAAATCTTGAGACTTAAAACAAATGGGATTTGAAATTTGGAATCGTGATCCAGATATTGGGAGTCTTAGCCAATCATACAAAGCGAAACATGCAAGACCCAAAAATATTAGGGGCTAGATGCCAAATATTCACAGTTGAGGGAGGTAAATGCAATTCCTCCCTAAACCATTTATTTATTTCTTCATTTTCTTTCTTTGTATGAAGACTTCGATTATTTTCTCTCAATTCCTCACTTCTTGAAACGTGAAATACCTTTAATTCAGTTCGATAGTCAGTAATATTTGGACGGATGAACTCCCAAAACCCCCAATGGAGATTTTATGCACATATATAATTTGACGAGAGATTAAATTCTCAGCACCTCCAATGGCTGTAAAGCTTTCACCTTTAACACTATCTCGCCGAATTCCCAAGTGGGTTTCTCTAAAAGCCCATCTTTCTTCATCATCATGCGCAATCAAACTACAGCCCACCCAAGAACCCGACCCAACCCAATCGAATCCCACAGAATTCGAAGCCAAAATCCAGTTCTTAAAAAATAAGCTCCACCCAGATAGCTTAGTTTCAGTGTTAGGCACCACACCTGATTTAAACTCCTCAATAAAGCTATTCAAATGGGCATCGCTTCAAAAACGATTCAACCACACGTCAGAAACATATCAGATGATGATTCTGAAGCTGGGCATGATTGGAAACGTGGAGGATATGGAGGGCTTTTGTAATGAAATGGTGAGGGATAAATGCCGTGGTTACGATAAGTCTCTCTTATCAATAATTGATTCATTTGTTAGTAATCATAGGCTTAGTGAGGCTTTAAGGGTTCTTTATGTCATGAACTCGAGTAGTGTTAAGCCCTCTATAGGCACTTTTAATGAATTAATGGGTGCACTTGTGGAGGGAAAGAGGGATTTTAAGGATGTTTTGTTTGTGTACAAGGAAATGGTGAAATCCGGGATTGTTCCTAATATCGACACGCTTAATTATCTGTTGGAGGCCTTGTTTGAATCCGGGCGGGTCGATTTAGCTATGGATCAGTATAAGAGAATGGAGAAGAAAGGGTGTGTTCCTAATACGTTGACTTTTCGGATAGTCATAAGTGGTCTTGCTGTTAGGAATCAAGTCGAGGAATCGATTATTATATTGCAGGAAATGTTTCAATGTGAATGTGAGCTAGACTCTAGTTTTTATAGCTGTATAATACCTATATTTTGTAGTTTAAAGAATCCAGAGATAGGGTTAAGGTTGTTTAAAATGATGAAAGCTTCGGGTTTAGCTCCAAGTTTTGTCGTTTACGGGGCTATGATTAGATGTTTGTGTGAGTTTTATCATTTGGACGATGCAATCGGACTTTTTAAAGAGATGGTAGATAATGGTTTATCGCCAGATCATCAAGTGTGTCTGGATATAGTAAACTCGTTGTGTAAATCAAATAGGCTCGTTGAAGCTGAAAATTTATTGGAGGAGCAAAATATCGTGGATATATGTTCTCATAACGCGCTTCTTGAATCGTATTGTGATAATGGCAATTTTATTAGGGCGAAAGTTATGTTTGATAAAATGTTTGAAAGAGAGATAACCGATGCTAGGTCATGGAATATACTTATGAGATTCCTTTGTGAGAATGGGTTGATGAATAAGGCGTCCGAGTATCTGTGTAGAATGGTAATTTTGTCTTTTATTCCCGACGCTGTTACTTACTCGGCTCTAATTCTTGGTAACTGCAAAACGGGGAAAATTGAGCGTGCTTTGGATTTGTTATCCCATGTTAGATCGAAATGTTGGGTTCTGGATAATGTTGCTTATGGTGAGTTTGTCGAATGTCTTTGTGAGAAGGAAAAAATTCAAGAGGCTTTTGAAGTGTTTCGCTATATGGGCACGATCTCTTTAAGTTCCACTTACAATAGTATTTTGAGAGGTTTATATAAGTCGGGCCGGGAAAATGATCTATTTATGATACTTTCGAGAATGATAGTGATTGGATGTGCTTTCGATGTGGAAACTTATTGCGTTCTTATTCGATGCATGAGTGGTTTGAATAGGAAAGGCGAATGCATTTCTATTTTCTACTTAATGCTAAGTGAAGGCTTTGTGCCTGATTCGGAGACGTTAGCTTGTTTGTTTTCTTGTTTGGCTAAGTATTCGGAGATGCACTTGATTTTGCCTTTGATAGATAAACTCGTCTCCGAGTCTGAAATTCTTGATTCGGCTATGTATAACTTACTCGTTGATGGGCTATGGAGAGAGGGGTATAAAAACGAGGCGGGACGGCTGTTGGATTTAATGTTGGAAAAGGGTTGGGTCCCGGATGGTTCTACGCATGCGTTGCTTATGGGTACGAATGCAAGTGCCGAAGTGGCTGGGGAGGAAAAAGCTAAAGAGAATTTAGACGGTGAAGATTATGTCAGCAGCATTCTTGAAGAGGGTTTGGGGAAAATGTGATGGGGTTAATTTCTGATGGCTGATTAAGAAACCATTGCCTGGTGTTTTGACGAAGAAGGTGTCGAAGGTGTTGGGATAAGACTGTAATTCTGAAGAAGCTCAAATTCACACGACCCATAAAGTCCTATTGATTGTGATCGATCACTTTGCATTTTCTGGCAAGTGTTTACCAACAAGACCCTATACGCTTTTTCTCAATCTTTGTTGAGGAAAATGTACTTGTAGTCAATTCTTTCTTTCTTTCTTTTTTTTTTTTTTTTTTTTTTTTTTTTTTTTTTTTTGTTATACACGACGTTGTATTTTGTAGTAGATAATTGTTTACTATAGGATCTCACCTAGTTAAAAAGTGCCTCTTACAGCAAATAAGTGTTGCTGGATTCTGAGGATAAGATATTAACATTGCTAGTAGCTTGTACAGGAGACATCGGAAGTTGAGGAAAGCAAGAAAATGATTCACGTTTAGTGCTTAATAGTATTTATTTTTGTTGATGCGGATATAGTGTACTTGGATGGTAGAAGTTGATGCTTATTGCAATTTGCAATGGTAGGGGAGGATAGATGATCCATGACATAATAGATTCTTTGGCGTATTAGTGTTTGTTTATTATTATATTATTATTATTTTGGTATATGTGCGTGTGTGTTGATATGACACATTCATACTTTTTTTAAAAGTTGGCTTGATGCCTAAAAATGTACCGGTCTTGAGAAATAAAGAAGGGCAAATTGAACAATGAACTCAGAAATAACTAAGAAAATACATTTTTGAAAAACATAGCTGACAGGTATTTTGGTTACAGTCAAATCGACGAAAACCCACCATATACATGTTTCTTGTTTAACAACACTCCATTTCTTTCTATAGTAAGGACAATGAAGGTGTTGTGCCAACGATGAGTTGTTGAAAATGACGTGCCCATTTGGGTGCTATCACCATTAACAATAACAATTGACATATCAAAACTTCATGTTTGTATCAATGCATAAAGAATCATAAGACCAATAAAAGAAACTTTGCGAAAACCTGTTTGTTACTTGCACTAATAGTACCTTCAACAGACAACTTGTAAAACATAATCTAGTAGATATGAACTGGTTATTCAAAAGATATCGTATTTTCACACTTGAGCAGAGAGTTTCACAAGTTGATTGGTCTCACAGCCGACACTAATCGTCTCTTAACACCAGAAAATATTAATAAATCATATATCTCAAAGAAGCCCCGAGGTCCATAGCACAAAAGCCAAATAGCAACATCACTTTTTCTGGTCGTAAGCAGCTATATTTTGGGGCTCGCATTCAGGACTGAATAGACGAACGAGCACAGCTGTGGTTGCACTCATAGAGACAGCTCCACAAGCAGCCCACCTCAGACTTCGTGGAGTCGTGATTCTTGGACCTGCATCACCATCAACATTATATCAATATATTATATTATATATGAGGCACACTCTTATTAGGCTAGCCTAAGCCCAACGGTTCGATCCGTTAGGCAGGTACCCCAAAACTAAAATTTAAGTTTTTTAAAAAATACCATAAAATAAGGAACTCTACAAAAAAAAAAAAACTTAAAAAAACGTAAGAACCCTCAAAAACTGGAAAACCCTAAGAAAAACTAAACGAAATAAATACCTAAAAAAACTAAAACTTGGCCCTGCCTAAACCAATCAATTAAATTAAATAAACATGGTAAAAGATAAGAATAATCAGTCAAGGGTGATTTTTTAAATGAACAAGGATATGATTGGACAAGCATTTTTAACAAATACTACATCACTCTCTTCACATCAAATTAATAGCAAGAAATGTAATAATAAATAAATAAATGAAAGGAAAATGGAAGCAGCATAAAAACAGACCATAATGCAGGCGGCACAGGACCCAAAAGCCCAATGCTCCTCCGAATGAGAAAATGGAAGCAGTTTGGCTCATCAACCTTGAACATGGTTTTGCATCTGACCTCATCAACTCTCCGTCGGAAAATCCAAGCATACGCCTCAGTGCCATGTTTACTAACTACTCTTCCTTCAATTACTTTGCCTTCCTGTCAATAACTCAAGAGTTTGTTTATGTTCATTGTTTGAGACATTTTGTCATACACCTGATAGGCAAAATCAAAAGTAACATACTACAGCTAATTTAAATGAATGCGAAAACAAAATTTAGTTCAGCCATGGACAGGTGGTCTCATTTCTCAATCATAAATAAAGCTAGAAGCATAGTGAAAACAATATATTTAATACTCGGAGTTGAATGCAGGTGATTGAAGAAGCAATTGGGCTTATTTTTTTAGTTTCTTTAAACAGATTGGATATCTTTACCATGCTTGTAAATAAAAACTACTTACCCGAAGACAATTTTGATTCTCCTTAAGCTCAACACCTATTATTTTTTTCCCTTTCTTTTCCAATTGTAATTCTTCAATAATTTGAGAGGCAGATGTAGAGTTTGACGGACAGAGAGGCGCACTTCACTTGGAGATGACGGCGTTTTGTTCAACTGAACAACAAGAAGCTAGGAGGAACAAGAAGCCGACGCTGTTTAAAGAGAGACAGTGAGAGTCTGTTCAAGCCTCGACGAAGAACAGGGTTTGATGGTAATTGGGTTGAATTTGTAAATTTCCACATATTATAATAACAAGAAGGTTAATTACAAAATTACCCTTGTCTTTTTACCTAATTTAAAATTCAAAAAAAAAAAGCTAAAATATGATTCAAAATTACAAAAATGTTATAAATTATATTAATTAGGTACTAAATAAGAAGATGTAATTAACTGAGAATGAATCAAGCGTATGTATTATTTCTTACGCATATCCACAAATGTCTTATAAGGTTGCCTATTTATAGGCAAATTGACAAGTACAAATATTTTATATACTGAATCATATCACTATTGATACTTTGACTAGTGCTATGCTCCAATTTTCATAACACTCCTCCTTTGGACATAGCACTATCTTAAATTAGGTCATTATGCCTCGTTAAAAACCTTAAGTCGAAAAAACCCAATGGGAAAAAATCGGACAAAAGGAAAAAAGGGTACATAATTTACCCTAACTTATATGTCTAGGTTGCCTCGTTAAAAACCTTATCAGGAAAACCTCGAGGGACAAAACCGTGATAAGGGAAAAAGAGTACAACCATGTAAACTCCCCTCAAAATACTAAGGGCAGTTATTTGCATAAATCTCTTAGGTGCCGCATTCCAATGTTGCGTACATGTTTTCTGAATGTAGTAGTTGGGAGCGCCTTCGTAAATAGATCTGCTACATTATCATTTGAACGCACATACTGAACATTTATTTTCTTGGCCTTTTCGAGTTCTTGAGTATACGAGAAGAACTTGGGAGGGATATGCTTCGTTCTATCGCTTTTAATATACCCTTCCTTAACTTGGGCAATACACGCGACATTATCTTCGAATATTATTGTCGGCTCTTCATTGATTGGCAGTCCACTCGTTCCTTGGATGTGTTGGATCATAGATTTAAGCCATACACATTCTCTACTTGTTTCATGGAGTGCAATAATTTCAGCATGATTTGCATATGTGACAACTATTGTTTGCTTGAGTGAACGCCAGGATATTGCAGTACCGCCGATTGTAAATACGTAGCCGGTTTGTGATTTGGTCTTATGGGGATCTGATAAATAACCTGCATCAGAGAAGCCCGTCAACTTATGTTTCGAATTTCTGGGATAAAATAGTCCCAAATCAATAGTTTATTGAAGATATAACGAAATATGTGTTTAATTCCATTCCAGTGTCTTCGTGTTGGAGCTGAACTATATCTTGCCAGTAAATTAGTAGCAAAAGCTATATCTGGTCGGGTACAATTGGTAAGATACATGAGTGCTCCAATTGCACTTAAATATGGTACTTCAGGACCAAGTATTTTTTTCGTTATCTTCACAAGGACGAAAAGGGTCACTCTCAATATTCAATGTTCTATTAACCATCGGGGAATTGAGGGGATTTGCCTTATCCATATTAAATCGTTTTAAGACCCTCTTTGTATAATTTGATTGGTGAACAAATATTCCATTCTGTAAATGCTCTATCTGTAAGCCAAGGCAATATTTGGTTTGACCGATATCTTTCATTTCAAATTTACTCTTCAAGTAGTTGGGTGCATCTTGAATTTCCTTGGGTGTTCCAATGATGTTTAAATCATCAACATAAACAGCGATAATAGCAAATACAGTTATTATTTTCTTAATAAAAATGCATGGATATAAATGACTATTTACATATCCATCTTTTAACAAGAGCTCACTTAGACAGTTATACCACATACTCCCAGATTGTTTTAGCCCATATACCGATCGTTGTAGTTTAATTGCGCAAAATTCCTTGGGCTTTGATTTCATCATTTCAGGTATTTTATATCCTTCAGGGACTTTCATATAAATATCAGTATCTAATGTTCCGTATAAATAAGCTGTTACAACGTCCATAATACGCATTACCAGATTTTTCGAAACAGATAGGCTTATCAAGTACCTGAATGTAATAGCATCCATCACAGGTGAGTAAGTTTCTTCATAATCTACTCCAGATCTCTGGGAAAAACCTTGTGCAACAAGACGAGCTTTATATCTTACAATTTCATCATTCTCATTCCTTTTTCGAATAAAAACCCATTTGCACCCAATGGGTTTTATAGTTTCAGATTTAATAACAATAGGACCGAATACTTTTCGTCTATTTAGTGATTCTAATTCAATTTGTATGGCTTCTTTCCATTTTATCCAGTCTTTCCTCTTTTGACATTCGGCTATAGATTTTGGTTCTGGATCCTCACTTTCGTTTTCAATTTCTTGTCCTATGGAATAGCAAAATATATTATCAATACATTTCACCTCATTTCGGTCCCATATTTTTCCACTATGGATGTAATTTATGGAAATTTCATGATTTTCTTTATGTTCATGATTTTCATTGATTTCATGGGATTCTTGTTTTACTTGTTTCCGTGTTTCTTCTTGAACACAATCATTTTGTTTAGATTCATTACATTTTCAACTTCCCGTTTCTTTCGAGGGTTTTTATCTTTGGAACCGATCGGTCTTCCACGCTTCAGGCGTGCCTTAGAGTCATATGATATATTTTCCTTTGATTGTTCTTTTGGAATCTCTATTCGGGCTGGAGCATTTACAGCAGTTATGTGTGATTTCGTTATTCTACGTGTATCAGTAAATGCATCTGGTAATTGATTGCCAATATTTTGTAAGTGTACAATTTCTTGAACTTCTTGTTCACATTGTTTTGTGGGAGGATCAAGGTGCAATAATGATGATGTACGCCAATTAATATTATTTTCCACACATTTTATTTCTCCACCTAAAAGTGGGAATTCTTCTTCATTGAAGTGACAATCAGCAAAACGAGCTGTGAATATGTCACATGTTCTTGGTTCAAGGTACTTAATTATTGAAGGGGATTCATATCCAACGTAAATTCCTAACCTTCTTTGTGGGCCCATTTTTGCACGATGTGGTGGAGATATAGGCACATATACAACACATCTAAATATTTTAAGATGAGAAATATTTGGTTCTCTACCAGATGTCAGCTGTAATGGGGAGTATTCATGATATGCACAAGGTCTGATTTGTATTAGTGCTGCGGCATGTAATATAGCGTGACCCCATATAGATATAGGAAGCTTCGTTCTCATTATTAATGGTCTAGCAATAAGCTGAAGACGTTTAATTAATGATTCAGCCAAACCATTTTGTGTGTGAACATGTGCCACTGGGTGTTCAACATCAATTCCAAGTGCCATACAATAATCATTGAAACTTTTGGATGTAAACTCTCCAGCATTATCTAGTCTAACTTTCTTTATCATGTAATCAGGAAATTGTGCTCTCAATTTAATGAGTTGGGCAAGAAACCTGGCAAATACCATATTTCGTGTCGACAGTAGGCATACGTGCGACCATTTGGTAGATGCATCAATTAATACCATAAAATATCGAAATGGTCCACAAGGTGGATGAATAGGTCCACATATATCACCATGAATTCGTTCCAAAAATAATGGTGATTCATTCTTGATTTTGATTGGTGAAGGTCTAATTATCAATTTCCCTTGAGAACAAGCAATACACGATAGTTCCTTAGATTGAAATTTTTTCTGATTTCTCAATGAATGACCATTTGAGTTTTCAATAATCTTTCGCATCATGACTGAACCAGGGTGACCTAATCGATCATGCCAGATCTTAAAGGTATCAGTAAACTTCGGGTTTACCATGGCATATGTTTCAATAACTTTGATGTTAGTGTGGTACAAACCGGATGATAAGGCCGGTAATTTTTCTAACACACACTTTCTTCCCGAAGTAATTGATGTAATGTAAAGATATTCATAATTTTCTTCATTCATGGTTTCAACATGATACCCATTTGTACGAATATCCTTGAAACTTAATAAGTTTCTTTGGGATTTTGGAGAGAATAATGCATCTCTTATTGTAAAAACTGTTCCTCCAGGCATTAGGAAATTTACCTTTCCTTTTCCTTCAATTATTTTTGCACTGCCAGATATTGTATTGACATTTAACTCATCAATTATCAGGTGGGAAAAATATTTCTTATCCTTAAGTATGGTATGTGTTGTAGCACTATCCGCAAGACATAAATCACCGTCTTGTTTTTCGGATCGAAGTATATTCATGATCTATTTTTAAATAAGAGAGAACAAGTGTAAGTAATTAATCATGAAATAATATAAAAATATAAGAAAAATTCATGAGATTATTACATCAAACTATCATACATTATTCATAACGAGAGATAATTACAATACAACCATAAATCACTCGGACACAATGAAATTACATATCATACCCATAAGATCATGACATACCACACTCATAAGATCATAAAACGCATATGAAATGACATACCACACTCATAATATCATAAAACGTATATGAAATGACATACCACATTCATAAGATCACACTAGTATACCATACTTATATAATTATAAAACATCCATACTCATAAAACCATGGTAATTACTCCTCCACGTTATTTCCTTCTTCAGATTTATCAATCATATCGGCCATATCCAAGTGGGTCATGTCGCTGATCAAGGTATAAGGGAAATCATTAGAATCACTTGTAGCAAAGTTTGTTTCAATATCCTTTCCTTTCCCTTTCTGTGATTCTTGATAGATATTAACAAAGTGCTTCGGTGTGCGGCACGTACGCGACCAATGACCCGATATACCACACCTGTAACAAGCACCTTCCTTTTGAGATTTGTTTATGCTATTATTATCTTTTTCTCGTTTTTCCCATTTATCAGCCTTGTTATAGTTACGATAATTTGGTTGAAAACCTTTTCCTCTTCCTTACCCATATCCACGGCCACGGCCACGACCACGATTCATGTCATAACCTCGATCACGCCCGTTATTAATACTGGATAATGTTGCATTTGCCTCGGGTATCGGGGTCGAGCCAGTGGGACGAGACTCATGGTTTTTCATTAAAAGTTCATTATTTTGTTCAGCCAATAAAAGGCATGAAATTAGTTCTGAATATTTCTTAAATCCTCGCTCTCGGTATTGTTGTTGCAGGATCACATTAGAAGCATGGAATGTGGAAAATGTTTTCTCAAGCATATCAGAGTTAGTGATATTATCTCCACATAATTTTAACTTTGAACTAATTCGAAACATGGCTGAATTATATTCGTTAACGGATTTAAAATCCTGAAATCGTAGTGCTATCCACTCATACCGAGCTTTTGGGAGGATGACCWTTTTTTGATGGTCATACCGTTCTTTTAATGATTTCCAAAGATCTGCAGGATCTTTGATTGTGAGGTATTCAGTTTTCAGACCCTCGTGGAGGTGGTGGCGAAGGAAAATCATAGCCTTCGCCTTATCCTGAGTTGATGTTTCTTTTRTTTCATTTATTGTATCACCAARACCTTTGGCATTTAAATGGATATCAGCATCCAGTATCCATGATAAGTAATTCTTCCCACTGATGTCAAGTGCCTCAAATTCAAGCTTGACAAGGTTTCTCCTCCTTTGGACATAGCACTATCTCAAATTAGGTCATTATGCCTCGTTAAAAACCTTAAGTCGAAAAAACCCAATGGGAAAAAATCGGACAAAAGGAAAAAAGGGTACACAATTTACCCTAACTTATATGTCTAGGTTGCCTCGTTAAAAAACCTATCAGGAAAACCTCGAGGGACAAAACCGTGATAAGGGAAAAAGAGTACAACCATGTAAACTCCCCTCAAAATACTAAGGGCAGTTATTTGCATAAATCTCTTAGGTGCCGCATTCCAATGTTGCGTACATGTTTTCTGAAGGTAGTAGTTGGGAGCGCCTCGTAAATAGATCTGCTACATTATCATTTGAACGCACATACTGAACATTTATTTTCTTGGCCTTTTCGAGTTCTTGAGTATACGAGAAGAATTTGGGGGGAATATGCTTCGTTCTATCGCTTTTAATATACCCTTCCTTAACTTGGGCAATACACGCGGCATTATCTTCGAATATTATTGTCGGCTCTTCATTGATTGGCAGTCCACTCGTTCCTTGGATGTGTTGGATCATAGATTTAAGCCATACACATTCTCTACTTGTTTCATGGAGTGCAATAATTTCAGCATGATTTGCATATGTGGCAACTATTGTTTGCTTGAGTGAACGCCAGGATATTGCAGTACCGCCGATTGTGAATACGTAGCCGGTTTGTGATTTGGCCTTATGGGGATCTGATAAATAACCTGCATCAGAGAAGCCTGTCAACTTATGTTCCGAATTTCTGGGATAAAATAGTCCCAAATCAATAGTTCCTTGGAGATAAACGAAATATGTGTTTAATTCCATTCCAGTGTCTTCGTGTTGGAGCTGAACTATATCTTGCCAGTAAATTAGTAGCAAAAGCTATATCTGGTCGGGTACAATTGATAAGATACATGAGTGCTCCAATCGCACTTAAATATGGTACTTCAGGACCAAGTATTTTTTCGTTATCTTCACAAGGACGAAAAGGGTCACTCTCAATATTCAGTGTTCTATTAACCATTGGGGAACTGAGGGGATTTGCCTTATCCATATTAAATCGTTTTAAGACCCTTTTTGTATAATTTGATTGGTGAACAAATATTCCATTCTGTAAATGCTCTATCTGTAAGCCAAGACAATATTTGGTTTGCCGATATCTTTCATTTCAAATTTACCCTTCAAGTAGTTGGCTGCATCTTGAATTTCCTTGGGTGTTCCAATGATGTTTAAATCATCAACATAAACAGCGATAATAGCAAATACAGTTATTATTTCTTAATAAAAATGCATGGACATAAATGACTATTTACATATCCATCTTTTAACAAGAGCTCACTTAGACAGTTATACCACATGCTCCCAGATTGTTTTAGCCCATATAACGATCGTTGTAGTTTAATTGCGCAAAATTCCTTGGGCTTTGATTTCATCATTTCAGGTATTTTATATCCTTTAGGGACTTTCATATAAATATCAGTATCTAATGTTCCATATAAATAAGCTGTTACAACGTCCATAAGACGCATTACCAGATTTTTCGAAACAGATAGGCTTATCAAGTACCTGAATGTAATAGCATCCATCACAGGTGAGTAAGTTTCTTCATAATCCTACTCCAGGTCTCTGGGAAAAACCTTGTGCAACAAGACGAGCTTTATATCTTACAATTTCATCATTCTCATTCCTTTTTCGAATAAAAACCCATTTGCACCCAATGGGTTTTATAGTTTCAGATATAATAACAATAGGACCGAATACTTTTCGTTTATTTAGTGATTCTAATTCAATTTGTATGGCTTCTTTCCATTTTATCCAGTCTTTCCTCTTTTGACATTCGGCTATAGATTTTGGTTCTGGATCCTCACTTTCGTTTTCAATTTCTTGTCCTATGGAATAGCAAAATATATTATCAATACATTTCATCTCATTTCGGTCCCATATTTTTCCACTATGGATGTAATTTATGGAAATTTCATGATTTTCTTTATGTTCATGATTTTCATTGATTTCATGGGATTCTTGTTTTACTTGTTTTTGTGTTTCTTCTAGAACACAATCATTTTGTTTAGATTCATTACATTTTTCAACTTCCCGTTTCTTTCGAGGGTTTTTATCTTTGGAACCGATCGGTCTTTCCACGCTTCAGGCGGTGCCTTAGAGTCATATGATATATTTTCCTTTGATTGTCTTTTTGGAATCTCTATTCGGGCTGGAGCATTTACAGCAGTTATGTGTGATTTCGTTATTCTACGTGTATCAGTAAATGCATCTGGTAATTGATTGGCAATATTTTGTAAGTGTACAATTTCTTGAACTTCTTGTTCACATTGTTTTGTGGGAGGATCAAGGTGCAATAATGATGATGTACGCCAATTAATATTATTTTCCACACATTTTATTTCTCCACCTAAAAGTGGGAATTCTTCTTCATTGAAGTGACAATCAGCAAAACGAGCTGTGAATATGTCACATGTTCTTGGTTCAAGGTACTTAATTATTGAAGGGGATTCATATCCAACGTAAATTCCTAACCTTCTTTGTGGGCCCATTTTTGCACGATGTGGTGGAGATATAGGCACATATACAACACATCTAAATATTTTAAGATGAGAATTATAAATTATATTAATTAGGTACTAAATAAGAAGATGTAATTAACTGAGAATGAATCAAGCGTATGTATTATTTCTTACGCATATCCACAAATGCCTTATAAGGTTGCCTATTTATAGGCAAATTGACAAGTACAAATATTTAATATACTAAACCATATCACTATTGATACTTTGACTAGTGCTATGCTCCAATTTTCATAACAAAAAAGTTTATCTTGAGAATTATTAATCTTGTATTTAACCCTTCCCTAAAAACAAAAGTACTTTCAAAACCCTATTTCTCACGTAAAATTGTTGCAATTAACCTTTTAATTTTAACACTTAAGAGTGTATTTGGTTGGATTAATATGAAAAGCTGATAGCTCATGAGTGTCAGCTGTTAGTTGGTAAATAATATATAATAGCTAATTTAAATAAATATTTGGTAAATTAATTAATTGAATTAGCTTGTAGGAGATTAATTTATCATTATAGATGATACATTCCACCTTTTATTTTGTTAATAATTTGATCAAACGTCAAGTTTAATCTTAAATTATTTGGTAAATTAATTAATTGAATTAGCTTATAGGAGATTAATTTATCAATATAGATGATACATTTCACTTTTTGATTTTGTTAATAATTTGATCAAACATAAAGAGTAATCTTTGTGATTAGCTCAAAATTTATTTGTCAGCTCCAAAAACTGGGAATGAACTATTAAAACACAACCATACAAGGTTCAAACTTCATTAACATCTTATTAAAAGCGGTCAATAATATTTGAGCTACAAAATTAATCATGTATGTATTTTTTTGATTGTATACAGTTCAAAAAGCTCTCAATGTTCAACTCTACCAATTTTACTAAAGTGGATTTAATACAGTTTTTCCAAATTAATGGGAACAATTTGTACAATGATTTAAAAGTAAAAATTCAGATTGTGACGATTACACGGATCTTCTATCATGTGACGGAGTCTAACCTGACTCAAACCTGGATCCAACCAAGCAAACCAAATCCCGTTCAGGAAAAGAACCGCAACAACTCTCATTCTGTTCTTCATCACTCTCCCCGCCCTACCTCTCCATCTTTCCAAACCTTCCAATCTCCGCTCTAATCATTACCTTTCACCTCTTTGCCAATGCCGATAATACGTTTTCGCGCTCATGGCTCAACTTTTCAACAACTTTATAAGCGTTTGCTGGGAGTCTCAGCAAATAACATTGCTTTCAACACCGCGAGCACAAGTAGTGTTAATAAGAGTTAAAAAACTAATGATAATGAGAAATGGTGGAGGCATCGCAAGGTACTAGTTTTCATTTAGATTTGTTTCTATTAAGATTTAAGTTTTATTTTAAATTGTTAATTATTTTTGTTTGTTGATTGATTTGAGAGGTTGAGGGTTATTGATCGATTTTATGGTTTGTATTTTTTGACAACCTTCACATCCTTTGTTTATCCATCACTGGTCCTCAAGCGAATGAGCCAAGATTATTATCATCACAAATTTCAAATGTTTAATGATTTGTGCTTTAGTTGCTGTTTGCTATTTTTAATTTGTGTTGGATGTTTTTTATATTGATGACCGGTGAGTTCTCATTTAGATCCGATATTTGTGCACGCAAGCTGATGCGGGATTGGGTTGTTGACGTTCTCGAACACAACATATATATATTTACGATTTTATGGATCTCAGGCTTATTCGTCAAATAGAGACGTTGGCAAATCCTAAAGGTATGTGTTGTCTTTGGTACTGCGTGGGTATGTTTCTGATGGCCTGACTAGGCCTGTAGTGGGGATAAGTTCGAGTCGAGCATTCTTGTTTCTAACTGGGCAATTCAGATTGTCGTTTTATTTTCGAGCATAATTTTTTAATGAGGAAACGGGTTTTTGCACTTCGTTTGTGGAGTTCGAAAGGCAATTCATTAGCTGTATTTGGCTGGGTCCCAATTTGATTGCATGTCATTCGTTGTTCGATCACAAGGTGTAGGGAAATAACAAGTTTTTACATTACGTTGATCGATTAAGGTTTTCATATTGGTGTGGACATTGCGAAGGTTAGTTAAGACACTCATTGATAAAGTTTTAACTTCATAATTCCACATCAGCACGTTCTTCGATCGTATGCAGGAGTCGTATAATCAGTACATAATCGAGACACAATCGTGCTCGGCTTTGATTGATATGAGAAATAATCAGGAAGATAAATAGAGGTCAATGGCTGAGTTTTGTAGGCTTTAGAATGCAGGGGCTACTCTGTCATCTGATCTATGGAGGTCGCCTTTTCAGCCGACAAAAAGATGGAAGGTGGTTGACGGCAGATGAGTAGGATTGCCACTTAGACCGACGAGTGAATCGAGTTATTTCATTTTGTTTAGAGAGTAAAAATATTATTATACTTTGATGTGAGATGTTACTTGATGTTAATGTAAGTAAATTGTTGAGTGCAGAAACATGATATGTGAATTATTTAAATTCAAGTATTGTGTTTTATTTATTAAGAAATACCGTCACTTTTGTACTAAAAGTATCACTTCTTCATGAAACTTTGCTTGTTTAAAATTTTATTTTATTTTTATTATAATCAATCATTTAATTTAATATATAATTTTGTCAATTCTTCAATTAATACTAATATTTTTTACAAAATAATTTCACTTTTTCATACTATATTGTAATTAACCATTTAATTTAAAATATAATACATGACCTTTTTAATTAATATTGTTATCCTTTAACCAAAAAGATGCACTTCTCCAATTTAAACGATCACTTTTACACATTATATTATATAATAATAAAGTTTTTAACTTAAAACTTAACAAGTCACATAGGAAACTTACGAGGTTGTTTGGACTAGATTTCGTTGGGATCCTGAATTCTGATATTTAGAATATTGAGTATTCAAAATTTTATAAATAGTAAGAATCTTTGTTTGTTATAGAATTCATAATTTTTTACTTTTTACTGTAGATGTCAAATCATGTCTGGAAACTGGATGATAATGTATTTTTATATTGTATTTGATATCAAATCATGTTTGAAAAATAGATGATAGTGTATTATTATATTGATAAAAGAGATGGATGTGTGATTAAGTATAAAATATAGTTGATTGTGAATTGAAAATTAGAGTAGTAAAACAAACGAGAATTGAGATTCGAAATCTCAATCATGTTATTCGCAGTATTAGACCAATCAATGCCTATGCTAATCTAGATGCTTGTATAATTACATGGGAGAAGAATATCCAAACTAAAATGTGTAGAGTGATTGTTAGAAGACAATCACACACCCACTTGGAATAAAGATTAATTTTTGCACTACTAAACATTGTGAAATGTTGCCAAGTTTAAATCAACCATCTACCGGTCAAAATGTCAATCGGATAGAAAGAGGAAATTTCTAGGAAGCTGCTTCTATAAAATAATGGGTGCCTCGTCTCGATAAACGTGAAAAAGTTAAGTGCCCAATAACTCTTTAGCGCGTGTCCCAAATTTCAAACCTACCGGCCCTTGTCTTACTTACACGCGCCAAAACATACGTGGCCCTCCATCTCACCATTCATATAAAGACACGTGTTTGTCAACTATTCCGGGACAAAAAAGAAAGAGAATCCATTTGGCCCAGAAAATATCAAAAATCTATTCATTTCACTTGCTCTCCTTTATCTGTGGACTCTGCATAGTCTCATTGCTCTAATCTAAAAACCTCGACTTTCAGTAAGTAACTTGTTCTGCTCTTGAAACTCCAAATTAACAAGGTTTGAAACTTATTCTGCTTCATCCATCACTCTCTATTTTATTTCTTGATTATATGTATCGCGTATCTTTATCATCAACTCTTTTGTGGTAGACTACTGTAAGTTTCTTGATCATCTACTGTTATTCTAAACAAAATTTCACATGTTCTGAATGATTTTGAGACTAGATGTCTGATATTTCTTTCATTTCTTTTATTTGAACATATTATTATTATTATTATTATTAGTATAAATTTTTTTTTCCACTTGTGTCTTTGTCAAAATATGTGGGTTGTACGAGGGTTGTATGAGCTAGTTGATTTTTAGTATCATGTTTTCCAGTTTTACTTAACATGGTTACAGTTAATCTTGTATCTATCATGCTAATGGATTTGCCGCCTCATTATGACTGTTAGACCTAAAATTAGACCTTTAAGCAAACGGAATTATTAGTGTTTTCCCAATTTAACTGGTAATATGCAGTGTAATTATCTCCTGAATTTTCGACTCCGATATTGAATATGTATTCACAGCCTAGTATTCAGTCAAATGCTTCCTTTCAATTTTTATCACTTTGATGATCATCATTTTTATTTATATTTTGCTTTTTTTATTTTGTTGTTTTATTTAATGGTCTGTCTGCTTGAACTTGAATGATATATTATGTTGTTTGGACAGGCAACCTCAAAACATGATGCGCCACAATCTCCTCACAGTTTTCTGTTTGTGGGTCCTTATATGCTCCCTATTTCCTTCTTCGGACGGTCTAAGGAAAATCAGCCTGAAAAAGAGGCCATTGGACCAGTACGTCATTAACGCCGCCAAAAAAGCACGATCAGAGGGGAAATTCGGGTTAGGTGTCAGTAACCGACAGCTCAAACTAAGCGATTCGGATGGCGATATAGTGTACTTGAAGAATTACTTGGATGCCCAATACTATGGAGAGATTAGTATCGGCTCGCCCCCTCAGAAATTCACCGTTATTTTCGATACCGGCAGCTCCAACCTGTGGGTCCCATCCGCAAAATGTTATTTCTCCGTGAGTAATTTCGTGTGCTTAGTTTTATTCTTTACACGCTTTTACACTTTTTTTTGCACTTTTACTTTCTGCTAAGTGAAAATTCATGCACAGATTGCTTGCTATATCCATTCGAGGTACAAATCCAGCAAGTCCAGTACATATACAAAGAATGGTATGAAATTTTTGATTAAAATGATTTAGCTCTCTCTCTTTTTTTTTTAAAATATGTCGGGCTTATGGTTTTTCCATGATTTAGGAAAGCCTTGCTCGATTAGTTATGGCTCGGGTTCGATCGCCGGGTATTTTAGCCAAGATAACGTTGAAGTTGGTGACGTAGTGGTCAAAGATCAAGTTAGTAATCCCTTTTCTCATCTCTTTAGCTCTCCAAATACGTGTAATAAATTGCATTATTATTATTATTATTATTATTATTATTATTATTATTATTATCTAGGTTTTTATTGAGGCAACAAAAGAGGGAAGCTTAACATTCGTTGTGGCGAAATTCGATGGTATACTTGGACTTGGTTTCCAGGAAATTTCTGTTGGCGATGCAGTGCCAGTCTGGTATATCCACCTCCTCCTTTTTATTTTTCTACTTTTTCTAAATTTCATTATTAAAACATGCTTAATGAATATTTGCTATGTTTATATTTATTCTATTAGTTTCAAATGAGTGGATTTTTATTGCAAAAAATAATGTAGGTACAATATGGTGGATCAAGGCCTAGTCAAAGAGAAGGTATTTTCTTTCTGGCTGAACCGTGACACAGAAGCCGAAGTGGGAGGTGAGATAGTTTTTGGCGGGGTTGATCCGGATCACTACATTGGAAATCACAGTTATGTCCCTTTGACGGAAAAAGGTTACTGGCAGGTATATTTAGATAATTCGTCATTTTTAATGAAACTCAAATAACAATCAATTTTCTTGATTAATTTTTTATATTTTTTTCTTACCAGTTCGAAATGGGCGATTTCTTCGTCGGGAACCAGTCGACCGGTAAGTTATGCAGTATTTTTATTATTGTACTAGAACATAATGTTGGTTATCTCGTAATTAAAGTTGGTATTAAATTGTGAAAATGTTATTAACATAATTAATTTTTCACCAGGTTTTTGTGAGGATGGTTGTGCTGCTATTGTGGATTCTGGAACGTCCTTGCTTACTGGTCCAACAGTGCGTGTTTCTACCTTTTTTTAAAAATTATTTAATATTATTGGTTCATTTCATATGTACATGTTTTCTGAAGTGACCTATAATTTCAGACTATCGTGACACAAATAAATCAAGCCATTGGGGCAGAAGGAGTTGTGAGCACCGAATGTAAACAAATCGTCTCTCAGTATGGAGAGATGATATGGGATCTCCTCGTATCTGGGGTATGAATGTCACATATCACATACATATTTCACTCGCATTATTTCAGCCTGAGAAAAAATAAAAATATAAATAAAAAACTGTGTGCTTTTTTTTTTTTCCCTGCAGGTACGACCTGATAAAGTTTGCTCGCAGATAGGTCTATGCTTTTCTGATGGAGCCCAGTCTGTTAGGTTTGAATATATGTTAAAATATAGTCTTATGATTTATTATTTAACTTTAGTGGTTTATTTGACCTGATTAAATTCATTGTAGCTCGAATCTTGAAATGGTCGTTGATAAGAACACAGATGGAAATTCGGTCGGTGAGAGCCCGTTATGCACTGCTTGTGAGATGGCAGTTGTTTGGATGAGGAATCAGCTGAAAAACGAAGGAGTGAAGGAGAGAGTGATCGAATACGTGAATCAGGTGTGATATTAATTAATACAGTGTTTATACTTTATATTTATTCTGTCTAGAAAGTGAAATACGTGTAGGAAATGTTAATAATGAAACGTGATTTTGTTCTGTTTGGTATAGCTTTGCGAGAGCATACCGAGTCCAGGAGGAGAGTCATTAATCGATTGCAATGCGATATCGAACATGCCAAATGTCACCTTTACCATTGGTGGAAAAGATTACGTTCTCACTCCGGAACAGGTTCGATCATTTATACCGTTAGAAAGATTAATTATGGCGAGTTTTTCACTGATTTGACATATATGCATTACGTAGTGACTTTCATTCATTTATTTATTTATTTTTATCGGCAGTATATTCTGAAAACTGGTGAAGGCGTTTCTGCAATTTGCATCAGCGGTTTCATGGCTTTGGACGTGCCACCTCCTCGAGGGCCCCTTTGGTACGTGCAATATTTTTCTAGTTTGTGATATCTAAGTTCTTTTCGTAAAAAAGGAAGAGAAGAGAACAAAAAAGGAATATCTAGATAAAAGTTTTTGTGCTTGTTGAGATAAACTAATGACCTAACTATATGTGGGTAGGATTCTTGGAGACGTGTTCATGGGCGTTTACCACACTGTATTCGATTATGGCAATCTTCGACTGGGTTTTGCTGAAGCTGCTTAAACGTTCACTTATGTGAAACATCATGCCCTGTAGTCATTAGCTATTTTTAAGCAGGCTCAAGGGCTCTTGTAATTTGTGTGGAGGATGTAGATGATGGTTCTGTCTTGTCACTCTTCATATATGTAACTTGGATTCCACTATATATTGGTTAGGGTGGCACACTCTGTTTTCCGATGTCTTTTGAGGGGTTTCAGTCTGTTATATATTGCTCTTCCACAAGCGCATCATGTAAAATTAATGTAATGGCGAAATTTCCAAAAGGTCATTTGCTCTTGATGATAAACATGATTACTGTAAATTGCACGTCACATGATGTTTAAATCTTGATGTGTTTTGACGTCATTCTTGTGCAATGGGACTAATTATTATGTACCAGTACCATAGTGTCCATTATACTATACTACGGGTGAAAAGTACATCTTAAATGTGATAAATATTTATTTTCATCAAAAATAAGTTTTTATATTTATTATATATTTTTATTTTAACTATGATAAATGTGCAATTATGATTACATAACAAACTTAAAAATATTAATATTTTATGTGATCGAAATATTTGTGATAAAAGATATAAATATCAATATACATAAAAATATTAATATTTTATGTATATATATATATGTTAATGGACGCCTGTTTTATTTGTACTGTCATAATGTTGGGCGCCCTTTTTTTGTACTGTCATAATGTTGGGCTTTGACCCGAGCCTGTGAAGGACTAAAATTAGCCCGAGCCATACCTAGATGAATTGGGCTCAGTCATCGAGAGTTGCCTTGGGCTGCTGTCTAAACATGGTATATCCAATGTAATCACGGATCTGATATGAATTTATGATGATTCACATTTAATCACATAAGTTCAACGTATAGTATACCAATTTACACCGCTTGTTTACCTCTATTCTAAAAATCGCCCTACACGGGTGATACGCGCCACCACCCTACCTATAAATTTTGAAAATCGGTTAAAAAAATTGTCGGGCATCGCAGGCGCCGCCTAGACGCAAAGCCACCTTCTCGTTGTACCGAAATAGAGGTCTGATTTAAACGACCAGGTACAACATCACATTTTAGTGTTTTTTTTGGGGAAACAACGTCGGTTTTTGGCCTATTTTTTATTATTTTAATTTTGTAATGTATGCTATGATATTTTTATTTGACTAATGAACTTATGGATCTATATTGTTTTGAACTTTGAATTGAACAATAGTTTTAAACTTGTGAATTGTAATTTGTGATCATTACTTTTAGTTTTGAATTGTGATAGACTTTATTGTATAGTAGGTAATATGTTGAACTTTTAAATGGTTGAATGTAATATTGTAAATTAGGGTATTTATTCTCAAATTCTAGGTCCGTCTAGCCTTCTAAGCGCTAGGCACTGGCCTTGCGCCTAACAATTTTTATAACACTGATATTTACCCATTGCAAATCTGCAAGAGCATGTATCAGTGTTAGTTGAACTTATGTGTTAAATGACAATTCTCAATACATCAATTTTAATGTTAAATATGTGATAATTTATATATTTATTTTTAGAAAAAATAAAAAAAGAGAAATAACATGATTGGATGATATATTTAAAATTAATTGTAAATATTGTCAAGAGTAATGTCTAGAATTTGACATTACTCTAAAATATTTAATGTACCATATAATTACTTTTATTCTGTGCGTTAATTTTTTAACTTTTAACATTATAACATTCAACGACAATAATTTTTTCCCTCTACTTCCTTTATTTTCAACTCTTATTTTTTGTTCTTTCTCCCTTAGAACCCAACTAAAGATTTTTTTTTTTTTATTTTCTTTCTCTACTATAAGATAATATAACTCCTTTATTTTTATGTTTGGAAAATTATTTCATTTATCTTTTTTTTTTCTTTTAAAAATATTTTCTTATATTTCAACAATCTTTTATTGCACAAAATTAATGGTATATTTAAAATTATTGATAATGAATCTATACTAAAATATTCCAAACTAGGTCCAAGAGGGTAGCATTATAATTTGTAGTATTATTTCATTTTCATATTGTAATTAGTTCAAATTTCCGGCTAATCAGAGATCTACTCTTGCAAGTCTGAGTCCAAATTTATTTCTTGCAAGTCTGAGTCCAAATTTATTTCTCTCTGGTTACCAGATAAGATAGAATCATAGAATTTAATTATTGTTATCGCCCATATTTATATAGTCATTCACGGCATTGGACGTCAAATTCAATATACGTCTGCCTCTTACGTATTATTATAGAAGAAAGGCAGAGAATTTATTTAATAGTACAGCGAAGGATAGGAATTGATTTAATTGATATTGGTTTAGATATTTGAGCATTATCTTATTAGTTTATTGCGGATATTTAGCTTACCGTGAAAGTTAATTATTTAATTAGTCTATGTTCTAGAAAGTATAGAAAGCATATTAACATATAAGTAGGTATATACTTTAATGTTAATGTGATTGTAACCAACTGGATAAGGGACTACAAATGAAATATAAACTACTGTGTACAAGAGAATTTTGAATAAAGTTGAAGAGACTGTAATTATGAGTGATTGCAACTTAAGCATTTGTTTAAGAGAGAATATATAGGATTATGTTCGACACACAAAGCCACAATAATTTATTCAGAAAAAACTTGTGTGAGAGAATATATAGGATTATGTTATTATGTTCAGACACACAAAGCCACAATCACAAGTTATTCAAAAAAAAAAAAAAAGAAAAAACCTTAAAAAACTTGTGTGAGTAGGGTTGCAAAATGAACCAAAGCTACTTGATACTTTGTACATGATTTGAGATTGATCGTTAAAAATACGTTCGAGTTCAATCACAGACATATAAAGTTTGGCTTAAGCTCGATCAATTAGGAAAAAAAAAAGAATAAAATTCATATTAAACTACTAAAGCTTGAGTGTTCAACACAATTAAAATTCTTTTTTGCTCGATTACATTAGTAATCAAATAAACTCAAACATAGATGCTGAACCCATCAAATTATGTTTCAACAAGTTAGTTTTAACATCACAATATTCGATCAACTCGATTCATTGACATCTCCATGTATGAGTTTGACTTAGAAAGAAATAAACATATTTTTTTTGTTAATAAAACATTCTAATTTACTTAAAGAATTATGTCATGTAAGAGTATTACCCCTCGGTTCATATTTAATGTCGTTTTTGAGACTTAGTGGGGTGTATTCATTTAGAATTTTTAAAGACATTTTAAAATTTCTAAAATACTAATGTATTTAATTAAGATAATTTACAACTTATAAAAGTTCTGAAGTATTTAATTGAGATTTAAGTTATTAAATATTCATAAAAGTCTCAAGGTATTCATTTGAGATATTTTGAATTTTTAAATTGTTATGAGGTATTTAATAAGTGAAATACTTTTTCGATTTGTGATTTAACTGAATTTTCCTAGAGTTCTAAGGTAAATTATATATACCAAATTACATCTTTAAACATGAGATTTTACAAAACTTTTATAAACTCTCAACAAATATATAAAATTAATAAAAATAAAAGAAAATCCAAACAAATTTTATAGTGAATCAAATCTTAAAATGTCTCCATAAGTTCCAAATGAATACATCCCTTAATTTTATTACAAATTAATTATTATTTTATAAATTTTTTGATGACTTTATTTCAACTTTAACCGCATTTATTTTAAGAAATCAATACAAATTTATGAATACTTTCAAAGGAAAGATATGAAGAACTTAATTAAATATAATATTATTGATTGAGGTATAGTAATCAATGTTTATGTTTTTCATTTTTAATAATTATGTATCACTTCCGAATCACACAGCATGAGACGACGTTATCACAACTGTATCCTAGTGCATAATTAAATAGATTAAAATGGGTGGGATACTAATCAATAATTAATGTGAATGCACACAAATCACGCCAAACATGCTAATTTCAATGTACCATCCATATCAAAGGTTCTTATGTCCATTTGCAAATGTGATAAGTTAATTAATTAATGGGACGTGGGTTATGTCTAAGTACTTAGCCTTTAAGCCTTTGCCTTGATGCTTTTAGTATTATGGTCCCAAAAAATGGCTTTTAAAAATTAAGTTTAACATTTTTAAATGCATAAAGAAAAAGTACAGCTCAAGTATTTGGCAGTTTCATTGGGGTAGAAGTAACTAATGCTAATAAACAACACACCATAGCCTAACAATAATATGAAACAATATCATATTCTGCTTAAAGAGGTTCTTTGTGGTGCTAATGGTACGTGAAATATTAAATTTCGATTTAAAAAAAAAAAAATCCGAAGATGGCTATGTATCTAGGCTGAAATCTGATCGAATCATCTAAATCATATTTCCATTTGTATTCATCTCATATTCCAAGCCAAATATAATATTAATGATATCATTGGGACACTTTTTATTGTGTACTATTGCGAATACTTCGAATATAAATCAAATCCACTTTCAAATTTTGTGTGTTGAAACTGTATACATTTGCACCTCAAAAATGCTAATTTCACGCGCAAACTATTGGACAACCTAGCAAAATTTGATATATTTAAACACTTTAATCAAAATAGTTGATTCTAGAAGAAAAAGTTAATTAGGTAGTGTGAATTAAGTCGCTGCAAACTCACATTACCTAAATTGATGCAGACATAAAAACAAAATTCTTAAAGCGAATTGGAAATAAAGAAGTCCGTAGTTGTAAGTACAACATAACATAAAAATCAGTGGCTCTCTCTCTCTCTCTCTGCCTTTTGTTATTAGGATTTTTGTTTTGTAAGACAGCTTGCATGCAATGTTGGATTGGGAGCTGAAAAAGAAAGAACCCAATAAATCTAACCCAATCATTTGAAAAAAGAGACTTATTAAAGGTTTACTTTTGACCCTTTTCTTCACTCTTTTTTGATGCCATTTATTTGTTTTCATTCTTTTAAGGTGTATTTTATTAGCTCCACTGGATTTTAGTGTAAACTTCACATTAAGGCCTTATAAAATGTACCGGTTTATTTATTATTTATAAACTCCCTCATCAAATAATTAATACCCATATAAAATTTTCAATACATTTAACTAAATGAAACTTCTTCTTTGAAATCACATGAGAGAGTGAACTATTTGGTAGGGAATTAGGCACATCCCATCACAACTTTCTTAGAGAAAATAAAAAAGAGGGGTGAATGAATTCTTGTACTAGTTCACAAGAAAGTTCATGAAAAATGACCCCTACAGAGCGCTTTATAACAAAAAACTTTATGCTTTGTTCAGTCTGCTTTGGAATCAGCTAGCGGTCCAAAATACATGTTCTTTGCCTGTTTTTTTTTTTTAATTAGGGATTTATATAGAGATATATGTACATATAGTTGGTGTAAATTTATCAAACAAATGTCCCGCCTTTTACAATTAAGACTAAATACTTATCGGCCGCGAAGGGTTGAGCGGGATATTCGAAGATTAGCCAACGGTATTGAAAACCGAACCGAAGATTAACGAAACGGAGAAATATTAGTTGATTATTGAATAATCTCCAAAACTCATCTCATTTTTTTCAATAATGGATCTTTGATTTCCTAAATCGGACCGAATAATTGAAAGTAGAACTGATTTATCCTACCCGTCAGCATTTTCCTGATAGGAATAGGCCGTCAGAAAAGCCCCTAAGAACCATACTACACCCGTCAGCATTTGCTGACGAGTTAATAATATTTTATTTGGATAGGAATTATCCTACCCGTCCGCATTTTGCTGATAGGTATAGGCCGTCAGCAAAGCCCTCAGCACCATACGATACATTTGCTGACGGGTTAAAAATAATATTTTATTTGGATAGGACTAGCTCAACCCGCCCGCCTGACCCGCCCGCCTGTCCGACCACAACTCTCCAACCACGCATTAATTTAAATTTCACATATGGTATAAGTGAGATTCGAACCCGCGAACTCTTGTAAATAGAGGAGCGGTGTTACTTTCTCACAAAAACAATTACACGTGATAGTTTATATATTTTTAATATATATTAGATATGTAAATTAAATTATAAATTATATTTATAATTAATTATATTATATTAATAGATTATATTTATGAATAATGATATTATAAATATATAATATTATTATTTATAAATATATATTATATATATAAAGACATATAATTATTTTAAATATATAATATTATTTATAAATTTATAATAATTATATTATATTTACAACTAATATAATTAAATTATATTTATAATTAATTAATTATGTATATTATATTATCTTTATAAATAATTAATATAATTATATATTTTATATTAAAAATAATTAATTATATTATAAAGATATAATATTATTTAAGTTGTATTATAATTAAATTATATTTATTCAAAGTTATGTTATATATGCAAAGTTAAAATAATAAGTAAAACATTAGAATAAAATTATATTAATTAGTATTTTTAATTATATAATATATTTATGAATAATGATATTATAAATATATAATATTATTATATATAAATAGAAAAAAATCACAAAATTTTTATATTTTTAATTAAAAAATATTTATTATAAATTTATATTTTATATTTATTTTATTTTCCTTTAAATAATTATATATATATATATATATCATAACTGTAAATTATTAAATATAATTGTATATTATATTAAAAAGTATATTGTAAAAAAATATTTATTATAAATATATATTACTATTTATTAAAATTTATTACATATTATATTTATATATTTATTATATATCCCTAAATAATCATATATATACATATATTATATTTATAAATGATAAATATAACTATATATTGTTGACGGGTATAGGTTGTCAGCATTGTTTTTTTTTTTTTTTAATAATCCTGATGGATATAGGTCGCAATAATTTGCTGACGACCTATATCTGTCAGCATAGTAACACGTCAACATATGCTGACGATTTTTGTTCGTTAGCAAAGATAATCCATCAGCAATCCGTCAGCATATGTTAACGGATTTCTGCCTGTAAATATTTGCCAGTTTTTTTGTAGTATACACTCACCTCTCACTGCAAGAACAAAAAACCATATTACCTATTGTCGCAGAACATGAGAAAATTATAAATAATAAATAAATATATTATCGATAAAATAATTGATGTATATATTTCAAACTCTAAAACTGTCAATAAGTTCCAACAAATCTTCCATCGAAAAACTAAAAAATTGTTGATGATTTATCGATAAGGGAGTGGATATACGTACCCCAAAATATTATTAGTTTACCCCAAAATATTTTTGAAAAGACTAAAATAACCTTATTATAATATATAATTAAAATTGAAAAAATAAAATTTATACAATTATATATATATATATATATATATATAACATCTGAATATCACATTTACATCAACGCCATATCCGAATCCTATTATATCCATCAAAACTCATCATTACAACTCAAAACACACCGAATTAAGCTAATTCTGCAATAATTAGAAGGAAGGATGCATAAGAAACCAGCAATGTGAAATTGGAAATGGGACTTGAAGGGATTGAATTGATGCTGGGACCTGAAAATTCGATCACGGATAAGTAATTTTGTACTAGGATGATTTTTATTTCTTCTTCTTTTTGTTTTTTTGGCAACAGGTGGATTTGATTTGGGTATTTGGGCTCAAGGGGCAAAGTAAAGTCAATCCCACTCGTTAACTCAGACATATTTCCGGGATTTTTAAATAATTTAAGTTAATTTTATATGAGATAAAATGGGATGTTTGTGGGGTTGATTTAGTTAAAAAAAAAAATTTAAAATTCTTTGAGATGTTCTTATAAATTGGGTTAACTAATAATAATTTGGGGTGCGTGTACCCGCTCCCTATAGATAATTAGTCCGATAAGATATAATTGTCCGTAAATTGTAAATTTTCTTGCAGCGTCAGTCATCCCATGTAAGTCGATAATTAATCAACTTATTATTAATAAGTTAACTTTACACTCCATGCAAATGCAATCACATCCATCAATCAGATCGACGGCTCTTGAATTCTCTAGAATCTCCACCCTTGGATCACCTCCAAACCCACCTATAAATAACCTCGCACCAAATTATCAAAGAATCACAAAACAACAACATCATCAAATAATATCTACAAAACACACATAATATTTTATTTTCTCTCACAACACAACCAAAAATGGCAGGCAACAACAGCAGGCAGAAGAAGCCTTCGTTCTCTCTTTTCGGTCTCTTCAAAGGCAAAAGCTCATCAAGGTCGAGAGGCGGAGGAGACGATTACAGGGACTACGAATATGTGAAGGCATACAAAGTGTATCCCAGCGACGAAGACAGAGGCCGGTGGGTGGCTGAGCCCGGAATCGACAAGAAAGCTTCTGCTTACATTACTTTGACCACCGATAAATGGGAAAAACTTGCCGTGGCTAATTAATTTGTTCATCACCATCATATTTAATTGTTCTTTTATTTATTTACTTTTCCTTTAGTTTTTGACTATTTATTTTGTTCTTGTGTCCTAGCTAGTAAAATAATGTTCTACATTCATTTTTAGTAAGACTTAATTGTAATCTTTTTTCTTTTTTTCCTTCAAGAGTAGGATGGTTTCATTTTTGTAGGTTGTGTATTGCAATAATGACACAAATTGAATAAGATGAAGAGTTATTGAACATTAATCTTTGTTGTGTATTTTTTGTACTTAAGAGTTTTGTATTTTTTTAAATAATTTAAGAATAAATGTAGAAAAAAAGTGCAAAATATGCTGATCCCAAGCCGATCAGCTAGCTTAAAAACCTAAATAAATTTTAAACACGGGCGTTGAATTCTCGAAGATTTTCGGGCGAACTTTATCTGAGATTATTAAAGTTTTGTATTTTAGCATGCATGGATTTTTATTTTATTTTTTATTTTTTTGTGTGTAAAGGATTTCTGTGCACAATTTTTCTTCCCTGCAAACGGATAGATTCATCAAATTTAGCAACTTAGGGAGTGTTTACAATCACTTAAGTAAAAAAACAAACAAAAAACAATTCTTAGCGTCTACGAGAAAAGAGATACACTCATTGAAGTTGATAAGACATGATTTATCCATTTTAGTTTGTGTTTGGAAATTGGATGGATCGATCTAAAGTCGCGAATTTTGAGTTCATGATAATTCAGTCATATAAATTGTATAATTTCTAGTTACTACAGTAAATATCAATTACCCAACAGCTTTCCATTTCACTGTTTATTTAGATATTGTAACCGATGAATTTAAAATGAATCATTTAAAGTTCTCAACAAGATTCTCTTCTCAAATTAAAACCATAAGATTCTTGGGTGTGCATGGGCTGTATTTTCACTGTAGGAATTACAGCTCAGAAATATAGCAGCTGCAATAATGGTACGGCATGTTGCTTAATGTTGGTATACGTACTTTTCTTTTTGATAGTGGCAAGCATTTTGGATCAGGGGTACTTTGGGGGACGAATATCGGACTTACTTTATATTTGGATTAATCCCCAGATATCTATGGGAGGTGGGATGAGCTGCTCACTGTGAGCATTCGTCCGGTTTTGGTCTTAGGATTATAAACATTTAGATTTATGGCATAAATATTTCGGGGACGATCGGGTGAAAGTATTAGAGACCAACCTGATAACATCAGTCGTATGACTATATACATATCATCGACTTCATAACTTTAGGTCTCATGAGTGTCGACCATACAGGTAGTATAAGGGTTGTCAGAAGGTCGCTATCAGGAAGCTAGCAACAAGTGGCATGAGAGGTCGATCTATACTACGTCAGAATATGTCAGCCCTAATTCAATACATCTAGCCTAATGCAGCTGTCAGTGTACTGCAGTATTACTGTCCACATATTCTAGGTAATCATTGTCATTATACTGTAGCATTTCTAACCACATATTTTAGGGTAATATTAGTCAAGCACGTTAATATATATAGCCTCTGCTGTAATCAACGGGAAATGATTGAATGTTTATAATCAAAAGTTATTATTAGAATGAGCAGCTCACTACAAAAAAAAAATTAAAATTGCCGACGGATATTACCGATGGGCAGCTGTCCGTCGGCAAAGGCCGACATTACCGACGACCTTTCCGATGACACAAATTGCCGACGAAAACGAACCGTCGGTGTATCCGTTGGCAAGTTTTCGGGAAGTTGGCGGCAAAAAGACCGTCGTCAAGGCCGATTTTTATTTACCGACGGATACGTCCGTCGGCAACGCCGATTTTGCTAACGACAATTTACCGACGGAATCCTATCCATCGGTGAACTTCATATAACAGCCCCAGGCAGCGGACAGATTCATTCAGCAATACCAACAACAAAAATTAGGGCTCGCGAGGAGGAGCCGTCGCCACCGCCGCCGGAGCACTGCCGAAGCACCGTCAACATCACATATTAAGGTATGTTAGCCTTTTAATTCAAATTTAATATTTTTTTAATTTAGGGTTTTAATTTAATTTGATTTGAATTTATGAATTAGGTTTTGAGAAATTTAATTGGGGGTTCAATTTAAAATCTTATGCTTGATTTATGCATTTGTGAATGATTTTAGGTTAAATTTAGGGTCCATTTATGCAATTAAGTTTTATTTTAGGGTTTAATTTGTATAAAATTAGGGCTAATTAGGTCGTTAGTATTCATTTAGGGTTCATTTACGCAATTATAGTTTATTTTAGGGTTTAGTTTATAATTATTTATAAATTAGGTTCGGTTATGCATTTGAAATAAATTAGGGGTAGGTAGGGTTTGATTTGTAATCAGGGTTCAATTGTACAATTATGCAATTATCTTTTAAAGTGTATGTGATGGTGGTTTTTAAATGCCGTGATGATCGGTTGTGTTTAGTGTATGTTATTATTTTTTGTTATATATATTATAATTGATTGATGTTGTGATTGGTAGGGTAGACGTCGGTGATTACGTGGTGTACGCGCCGGCCGGAAGATTTCGTCCCTCCAATAACGGGTTTTAAAATTATTTTAAAAAATGATGATGGTTTTAAAAAGGTTTAAATTGTTTGGGATGTGGTGATTGTTACGTGAATGTTATGTTTAACATATATTATGATTTGTTGATATTGTATACATGCGAATGATTGGTTGATATTGTCGTTTTTAAATTTTGTATGATTAATATAGTAAGAACAATATGGAGTTTGATTAAATTTTGTTGTTTAATTCGATTTAGTATCAAATATGGAGTTTGATACTAAAGTTTGAATTGTTCCCTTTTCTAATACGTACCTTAGACCCGTTTGAAATTTAGTATCAAATAAATAGTTTGCTCAAAAATTTTTTTTTATATGATTTTATTTTGTACAATAAAAATATCACATAAAAGAAAAATATATTTATAAGAAAAATCAAACCAACAAACCAAAAACAAAAATTTAAAATAATCAAACCTCCAATAATTCATAACAATTCTCCTAAATTCTTTGTTTTCACGTACCAAAAAAATAAAATTAATAATAACGATATAACCAAAAATAAAATTAATAACAATAATAATATAACTAGATTAATATTCACAAGGCTGGTCCGCTTCCATTCTCCAATCTATTTATAATAATAATAATAATAATAATAATAATAATAATAATGATAATAATAATAAACTAAAGAAATATTGGTGGAGCTTCTTGGTGATCTAATTGTAAAAAAGCTTTTTGGTGGAGCTTTTTCAAGATTGTTTTAAAAAATGATCTAATTATTTCTTTAGCCTATAATTTTATTAGCCTTAGTTAATTCCTCAATCGTCTTAACAACACTCGATTTCTTGTGATTCAAATACTTGATCTCTAAACTCATTGTTACAATCATAGTGCCCTATTTTTGGCGCTTGATTTTTTACCCGACATCGAACGGATAGTTAATCTCATTATTAATTAGAGATACATAAACATGAAAAATTAAATTTAATATGAAATCTAGCATTTGACACACGATTGAAAACTCTGATCATAACAATTTCATGAATTTCTCCCTGAAATTTTTTTAGTGTTGAAAAGTTGGGCTGATGTGGAAACATGGTTATATTGGTTCTTTTATTGGACTTATTATGATTAGTAGTGACTGTTATTCCTAGGTCTCTAGGTTTCTTTATATAATCATTTCTTATGATTACACTTCACCTAACTTATCAGACTCTAATTATTTATTCGCCCTCAACTCATCGATGATTTTATTAGTCTAAGTCAATTTGATGCCTTGGATCTTGTTCCAGTGTCAGATTCTGCTGAACAATATGCGATGGTCTTTCCTGGTAAACAAGTAAATGAAATTGATATTGACAATCAGCCCAATTTGAAGTTTATTGCTAAAACCTTTGGGTGAGTGGGGAATCCCCTACTTAAAAGGTCACAACTTTTGCGTGGGGTTGAGCCTGTTAATTTACCCGAGGTAGTTCCAAAAAGCAAGTTCAGACAAAAGAGGAGGATTCCATTATAAAGCATGTCGTTTGTGGAAGAGGGATTAGTTATTGAAACTGACAGTGACGACTAAGATTACGTCTCTTCTGAATGTCTACTAGCTGCGAAGAAAGAGATTCTTGCTACATCTTTCTTTTATGGCTCGGATGATGAAGAGGTGACTTAGTTCAAGGTAAAAAGGTGCACGCTTGCTCCTGACTCTGAGCTTGAGGTGAGTGCTGATGGTGACGAATTGCCTGATGATGCTCCATTGATTTCATTCCTTTTAAAGCTAGGGAAGCATCCCATACATAGAAAATTCTCTCGGACTAAGCATTCTGCATTGATTGTCTCAACTCCATTCTCGCTCAGTGCTTCTAAAGCTCATGTTGCCTGCTCTCTTGCTTTGTCCAATCCATCATCTGAAAGGACCATCTTTATTGAGAAACCTCCGGAGGTTGAAACTGGGGATGATAAGGAGACAAGTGTCAGTGAAATTATTGAAACACCACGACTGTTACCCGATGCCAGACTTATATTTTATATTATATAGGGTCAGGGATACATTTTAACTTTGGCTAGAGTGTGTCCGATTGTGTGACTAAGTTTACTACCTCCACTGCAACCAAAGTTGGTTTGTTTTTTCCCTCTCTTATCTATTTCATTCTAGCAAATCAGGGCTTAGACACTATGATGAGGATCATTTCAATGAAGAAACTGATTTCTCTGGGCTTAGTCATAAGCACTTTAAGGGACCAAATCGTTTCATTTATCTGCCTTTGGCATTTTCTGATTATGAGTCGGGCGAACACCGTGATGCTACTGCTACTCAGAATATTATTTAGGGTGCCTTGACACAGTTGCTATTATTAGATACTAAGTGCATACTTCCTTCTTTGTTCCTATTGCATGTTCTGATTTGCAGGCTCATCTCGGTCTTATAGAGCAGCAGATCATAGGTGCTCAGGCCTATCTCAATGGTTTGCGTGATTTCTACATAACTATCCATTTGCATTCTGGCCAAAAAGGGGGAGAGAAGGAAGAGGTGGTGGTGATACTCCAGCTTATAGTACCACTCAAGAGGCGGCTGTTCAAGGGAAAGGAAAGGAAAAGGTGGATGTTGTTGGTGATCTTATTACCACTCCTAAGCGATCTTTGCGGACTCATGGCGGTGCCGAACCTAGTGGCACCACTAGCTGAAGTTTTTTCTCCCTTCGAACAATTGGTTGTTATTTTTTGTTTAAAAGCTTTGTCGTTTTGTTTCCCTTGCTAGACCTCTTATTTTTGTTGGATATAGGGATGAAAATTTCGACCCGCCCTGGCCCGAGCCATTTGGGGCGCCCCGCCCCGTGCCTCGCTGTGGGTCGGGTCGGGTCTGAGTACCACTTCCGCCCCGCGGGTACCCGGCCCACCCCGACTCGTACAATATTTTTTATTTTTTTATATGTTATAAATATATATAATTTATATGATTATTTATATTTTTATACACTTAATACTATATTTATATTTATACATTGATAATGATATTTTTTTTATAAATAATATACATTAATAAAATAAAATAAATGATAAATAAACTTATAAATAAGCTAATAAATGTATAATAAATTTATTTTTTTTAGTTTATTATTGTTTTTATTAAACTTGTAGTCTGATATTTAATTTTTATAGTATTATATTTGATTTTGTATTAATAATAATTGATATTTTATAATAAAAAATAAAAAATTATATAGATGGGTCGCCCCGACCCGGACCGTGAGGTTGACGGGGTGGGTTCGGATCTCGTAGTACCCGCCCCGCCCCGCCCCATTGCCATCCCTAATTGGATACTTTGTTAACCAACTTTTTCACTAACATCTCTAGCAAGATTCTTATTTAGGGGAGATGTCTTTTAGTGTACAACTCAGGGGGAGTTTTTTTTTTCTTTTTTGGTCGAGAAAGCCGAAAGAGGGAGATTGATAGGAATTGTTATTCCTATTATTTTTCTTTTGCATCTTATTAAGTTTAATTTTAATTTGTCTTTTTGGACATTTTTGTGTTTTAAGATAGGAGTTTAATTAGTCTAGTTAGAGTCCTTTTTACACAGAAAATCTTTTCTTTATATTTATTTACTTTCTAAATTATTATAATAATTATCAAAAAATCTCTTTTGGCTAAATATGACTTTGCCAAAAGATGAGGATGCACATCTGCATATATATACCACAAGATTGGTGGTGTAAAGGTAAACGAAGTTCGAGTGGGAAAAATAAAGAAGCGAGTCTGGAAGAGATCGTCGTTCATCGTCTTCGTTTACTTCAAGATTGTATTCGATCAAAGTTGAGAGTTTCACGGGCGACATTACACTAATTTGAAATAATACACTAAATCATAAGTTTTTCATATATTACTAGATGCTTTTATCTTTCAAGGCTTTGTGATTTGATTACACTATGTTCTAGTCATATTATTTCTGACCTGAGGTCGTGAACTATGAGTTTTAACTCACAGGTAAATTAATCTGTGCATATTTACTTTATTTTGTCTATCTTTTAATCACACGCTAGTCATATCTGCGGCACTATGACAATCATTTTAATATTCAAGTTATTTATGCAAGTATCTATACCCTTCATATCTTTCAGAAAGATATGTAGCGTGTGTTTATTTAGTGTTTAGTAAAATATGTGCAATGTGTGAAATGTGTATAGAATGTATTGATTATGGTGTGCGCAGTGTGTAAAATGTGCAACGTGTGTATGAAATGTGTATAGTGATATAGTGTATATTAGTTTGTATATATGTGTAGCGCGTGTGAAATCTGTCTAGTGTGTGAAATATGTATAATATGTGTACTAATGAGTTACAGATATCTTCGGTTATGGTTCTGAAATCGTCAATCCCCATTTTCAAAAAATGAGGAATCATCATAACCGAAATTATAGTCTTACGGTTATGATTTTGGTTTCTCCACAGTTTCAATTTTTATTATAACCAAAAATGTCCATTTTCTTTTCTTACGTTATTTAAATTTTAGATATATTTATTAACTACATGTATATAACTATATATAATTTATTATATTATTTATAAATATAATACATAATATAATAAATATAAAATATAAAAAAACTAAAAACTAAAGGAATCGGTTGTTCTAAGTGACAGTTCCAATCTGGTTCCGGTTATGATTCCGCAACCGCCGGCTTCATGGTATTTTAAAACCTAGAACCGTAACCGTTAAATTGGATTACGATTTTTGAATTGTTAACTACGGTAACGGTTATGGTTTTGAACTCGATTCCGATTCCATTTGGCCAGGTCTACCTTGAATGTTTTTTTTTTTGTTTTTTTTTAATTATGTGTGATGTTCGTAAATCAACATATTATTAGGTACACCAAGTCATGTTGTACAATACATCACGGGGCATACAACTAAGTGAAAAGAATATTTTTAATGTGATAAATGTTCATTTTTATCAAAATAAGATTTTATATTTGTTGTGATTAATTTTTATTTTTAGTGTGATAAATGTAAATTTATGAATATGTAATATGCATAAAAAATGTTCGTATTTGATGGATAAAAATGTTCATGTATGATAAATGTACTTTTATGAACACGTACATGCATAAAAATACTTATGTTTGTTTTGATAAATTTTCATCTCCATTATGATATCAATTTCGCTCTCATAAATGTGTGTGTATATATATATCAACTTCAATATGATGAATATCAACCTTAATGTAATATAATTATACAATTTTCATAATATAAACGAAACACGTAATAGATGTTCGATAAATCGTACAAATATATATATATATATATATATATATATACACACACGTTATATTAAAAGGCCATCTTTAATTGTATGATATGACGTACACCTGAGTGTATTTAATAATACCGGTCGAAAATAAGGATACGCCCAAAATTTTAAATTATATACATGATCTTTAGAAATAGGGATAAGATTTTTTTGCCCCCCAATGTATGCAATTTTTCTCACTTTGCCCCCCCAAAGTATTTTTTGTTCCACTTTACCCCCTGATGTACAATAATTTTCGACGTTGCCCCCCAAACTTTAATTTCAGCGGAATATTCCTTCTAGATTCTATCGGCGGGCAGTTGGGGGGCAAAGTGAAAGAATATTATAGTTTGGGGGGAAAAGTGCAAACAATCTTATAGTTTGTGGGGCAAATTAAAATAATATAAATATTAAATTTTTATTTTAAAATTTTATATTTGAAAAACATTTATAATTTTTATCTTATACTCACACACACACAAAGTTGTCAATACAATTCCAATAAAAAAAAAATCCATAAATTTTCAATTAATATTTATAATTTTCCAAATATAAATATTGTCAATACATCTTTTATATTAATAAATATGAAACACATGACTAAGTATTATGTAAATTATTAGGCTAAGTAACATAATAATATATTATTTTGTATTATGATTGAATAAAATAAAATAAAGGTGTATTTCGTATATGCATTATACTATTATGATACGAAAAATAAAATTATCATTCGATATTATTATTTGTATAAAAAGTGTGATTAAATACTATATTAATCATGAGTACATTATTATATAAGACTATAATTACCGAATGATTAATATAATTAAAATCTTGATATTATAAGATCTTAATCATATTAATCATTCGATAATTATAATTTTATATAATAATTAATGTACTCATGATTAATATAGTATTTAATCACACTTTTTATACAAATAATAATACTGAATGATAATTTTATTTTTTGTATTATAATAATTTACATAATACTTAGTCATATGTTTAATAATTAATAATATTAAAGATGTATTGACAATATTTATATTTAGAAAATTATAAATATTAATTGGAAATTTATGGGTTTTTTCTTTTTAATTTGGAATTGTATTGACAACTTTGTATGTGTGTGAGTATAAGATAAAAATTATATATCTTTTCCAAATATAAAATTTTAAAACAAAAATTTAATATTTATATTATTTTAATTTTCCCCCCAAACTATAAATCTTTTTGCACTTTACCCCAAATTATAAGATTCTTTCACTTTACCCACCAGCTGCCCGCCGATAGAATCTAAAAGGAATATTCCGCCAGAAATAAAGTTTGGGGCAAATGTCGAAAATTATTGTACATCAGGTGGTAAAGTGGAACAAAAAACATTTCGGGGAGTAAAGTGAAAAAAACTGTATACATTGGGGACAAAAAAAATTATCCCTTAGAAATAAGCCATGAATACATATTAATTTTGATAAAGTGAATGTATTAATTCAATCGCGTCTTAATATTTTCAAATAAATAACTTGATATAATTACATTAATGCATCAAAACACTTTTATTTAATTTTGCATATTCTAAAAGATAATTTTGCGTGAGTTTGCCACAATTTTTTTTTTTAAAAAGTGATATTACTAAAACACTCAAATTTTATTTAACAAAATGAGGGGTGGGTGGGGGTGGGGGTGAGTGTGGGTTGCTAGTGTCTTTAGTTGGAGGGGATACACAAATTTATTATTAAAAAATTTAAAAGACTCGAGTAATTTAAACCGTGATAGCAGTACTCTTACAAAAAGTAAAATAAATGATACCATATTTGAGTTGCGAAAGACTCAATGGAGAATTAAATATCAACCTTAGTTGATATGATACTCGGAGTCAGGAAACTGTGCATAAAAATTAAAGGGGCTCTCTAGCTAGTTTGTGATGGCTAAAAGATACCTCTACATTTATTTAGCCTTTCTGTACAGCTGTGTTCAAAGTTGAAGGAAGGGTGGCCATCTAATTAGCACTTTGAGCTCCATGGTATACTATTCCTCTGCCTGCTGTATTAGACGAGCCTTTAATTCCACTTTTCATTCCACTACGGTTCTCATAGACTGAATCGGGATAAGAAAAAAGTTGAAGAATTTGAGAAACTTGATCCATAAGATATAGGGCTAGATAATTGCAAAATTAATTAACCAATACGGTTGCTAAAATTGGTGCAAATTGTACGATGCACCTATCCTAATGCACTCTAATTTATTTTTAATTGTTATATGATATAAATCTCTATGAATATATGTTAATTTAATTGTACATATAGTATATATTTATTTTTCATGTGATGTATTAAAAAAAATATATCTATCTTTGGATAATGTATGTAATAATATTAGGTGATATAACCATTGTGAAATTGGTCCTTAATAGCAACTTAAGGACATAAAATGAGATTTTATCCAAAAAAAAAACCGCATTTGATCAATCCATTGAGGATTTTCATTTTTTTATATCAAATTAACTTATTTGAAAAAATCGAGATTGATCAATTTGCAAGATAAATTAAAAACCAGTTTTGTTCTTCACAAATTTATTTAATTTAATACATGTTGAATATTAATTAATATATAATTCATTCTAGTCATTCTCACATACATATGCTCCATCCATCTCAAAATAAATAATATATGCTACTATGTTCTAAAATAATAGTGTTGTTACTACATTTATTTTTTAATTTATTTTCATTCATTCTCCTATTTAATTATATTAAAATCACTACTCCACTTACCTAGATTAATGAGAGAGTATACCATGGACCTAGTTACACCTTGTAAGGTGCACCCTGTAATTTAATGTATCATAATATATAATTGACATATATCATCACATATAACTGGTACATATCATCACATATAACTGAGACATATTATCACAAATAATTGAAATTCTAAATCTAAAATTTAAAATCATAAAATTAAAAAATAAACCTAAAACAAAAAATTAAACCCTAAAAATGGAAAATTAATTCCTAAAATGAAAAATTAAATTCTGAAATTGAATATTAAACTCTAAATCCTAAATTTCTATCATATATCATCACATATAACTTGCACATATCATCACATATAACTAACACATATCATCACATATAACTGGTAGAATGATAGATTTCTGCCGGGACCCTAATGTGGAAAATTAAATAAAAAAAATAAAAAATTAAACCTTAAAATGAAATATTAAACCATAAAAATGAAAAACTAAACTCTAAAATATAAAACTAAACCCTAAAATGAAAATGTAAACCCCAAACTCTAAGTTTTTGTCACATATCATCACGTATAAATATCATATATCATTACGTATAACTATCATATATTATCACGTATAACTATCATATATCATCACGTAATACAGAAGCACCTAGTGCACCTAATAAATTACCTAGACTAATTATGACAGAAACCGAGTAGACAGTAAATAAACAAATAATTAACTATAAAGGTATGTATTGTTGAAAAATACAATACTCCACTGTACTAATCAATATTTTCTTAGCCTATCTTTTTATAACGAGAATAATTATAAAGTTTAATTGCATTAAAAATCACTAACTTTACCACAATTGCAATCTAAACCCAACTTCTAAATTTTGGAAAAACTCACAATCTTATATTAATATTGCACTAGGAATCACAGTCAATTTCCCAGTGATAAAATTCCACGCTGGCCGACCAACTGACACATCATAGCACTTGGGGAAAAAAAAGTTCACCCAATTAAAAAGGGCGTCGTTTGGCCTTTGGGGAGAAAAATCTTTTTACATTTAGATTGTAATAGGGATTTGGGGTATTAAAGGGCAATTTTGGTTCGAGGGATATAAAGGTGGTGGTGGTTGGGTCACCGACGGTGGCACGGTGGTTGCGGTGGCCTCTATAGACGATGGGGTGAGTGGTCTTTGGGTTGGTGGCGATGGCGTGCTGGTTGCGGGTGGTCATTTTCGGGTGATGGATGATTGGTGATTAGCGTGACGGCAGCGACGCGTTCCCAATAAACTAGAGGTGGCGGCGTGTTCGCGATGGGTGGAGATGGCGACGCCACCGCCACAAGTATATGAATCTATATATATATATATAATAACAGTATTGGCTATATGAGTCAATTGTTTTGTCTCCCGCCAAAATTGTTTTTTTTCCCAAAAATTAAACTTTTTGGGCGCAAAATCAATATCCCACCCACAATTGTTGACTTTTTAACACAATTTAAAACTGCACCGTCTGATTTCTGTGTATATAGCCACCGATTTTCGGATTTTATACCAATAAAATAGGAAACAGAATTTTTATTTTTCTATTTGTTATCGTATTTTTCTAATGACTTTAATTAATATCCATAAGAATATTCGATTGTTACCATATGTCTCCGTTCTAAAAATCGTCCTAGGGCGCCCGCCTAGGCGCTAGGCGCCACCAATCCGCCTACGATTTTCAAAAATCGGCCAAAAAAATCGCCGGGCGCCCCAGGCGCTGCCTAGGCGCCAGACCAGTTTTTTTTTTTTAAAACTTTATGGCCTGAATCGACGTCGTTTTTGGGCCTATTTTTTTGATTATTTTGATTTTGTAATATATGTTATGATATTTTTATTTGACTAATGAACTTATGGATCTATGTTGTTTTGAACTTTGAATCGAACAATAGTTTTAAACTTGTGAATTGTAACTTATGATTATTACATTTAGTTTTGAATTGTCATACACTTTATTGTGTAGCAGGTAGTATGTTGAAATATTAAATGGTTGGATATAATGTTGTAAATTGGGGTATTTATTCACAAATTCTAGGCCCCGCCTACACCCCGTCGGCGTCCTAGGCGCT
The DNA here is from genome assembly GCA_014905375.1 of Phtheirospermum japonicum. Classification (NCBI taxonomy): domain Eukaryota; kingdom Viridiplantae; phylum Streptophyta; class Magnoliopsida; order Lamiales; family Orobanchaceae; genus Phtheirospermum; species Phtheirospermum japonicum. Next base: position 1,461,912 of record BMAC01000018.1, read on the forward strand.
GGCCTGACGCCTAGCAACCGCCTAGCGATTTTTAGAACACTGCCATATGTTAATATTTCCAGTTTTTTACAAAAATTGTTTGATGCGTTTAACTAAGATTCGAAAAATTAAAAAAATTAAATAAAATTTTTAACTGGATGAAATTAAAAAAAAAAAAAAAAAAAGCAAGAAAACAAATTAAATAAATTATTTACAGGCCCCAAATAAATAAGAAGAAAATAAAAAAAAAAAGCAAGAAAACAAATTAAATAAATAATTACAGGCCCTAAATAAAGAAGGATAAAAAAAATAAAGTAAGGAAATAAATTAAAATACAGGCCCAAAAATACCGAATTTGGCATTATTCAGGAATCATTGACGTGCATGATATTTGTAAAATAGGTAGTTGATTCAACCCGATTGTCTTGCAGAATTAGAATCCTATAAAAGTAAATACAATAAATCAGAATTACAATTATACAAGGCCGATTATTTTTAAATTAAACCAGCCAATAACTAATGTTTTAAAAATAAAATCAGGCAACAAAATAAATTTGATATTGACAGATTTGATATAAAAAAACGTAGGTAACTAAAAAAAATATCAGATTGAATTAGATTTTTAGTTTAGTAAAAGATATTTAATATGTTGGAAGTTTAGCAAATACTATTTAATTCCTAAAAAAAAAAACGAATCTCAAGCAATCTAAAGTTGATTAGGTAACTAAAGAAGTCGGTAGTTTTATTTTATTTATTCTTTAGATTGTTTAGATATCAGATTGTTTATTTGAGGGCAATCAAACAACACGGTTTTATGATTACAAAATTCACATAAAAAATCTACTAAAATTTGTAAAACAAATCGATTGCCTATAATTTAGGAATACGAATTCTGATTTTAATTTTCGGACGATCGAAACTCCATATATAAAATTCTTAGGGTTTCACGCAAGTCACCCTATAAATATAGGGTTCTACTAATTGCAAAATATCAATTTCATTCGTATCTTTCGTTTGTATCTTTGTTTTCTCTCTATTTTTCAAAACTTGAGCAGGTAGGGTTTTTGGGACGATGCCTCCTCTATTCGGATTGACGAAAGAAATTGACCGTACAAACAAGAAAGCTCTCAAGCTTAGAGTTGTCCGATTTTTTGCGAGAACCAATTTCGATGACAAAGAACAAAAAAAGTCTATGGAGATTATTTTCCATGACTCCGAGGTAATTATTTGAATCTGATTTTGTTTTTATAAATAGATTTATATAGTCTCAATTAACTACTCAATATTATGAATCTGACCCAAATTGATTGTTTTGATTGTTTTGTATTTATTTAGGAGTCAATTATTTTTTACTGTTTTTTTTTTGGTATTATAGTGGTCGTCGCTTAAGTTGTACACTTTGGGGTGAATATGTTGACCAAGTTTTGGCTTTTGAGAGTGGGACTGTCCGCGGAACCTCCCGTGATGATCTTGCAAATGTGTCGTGCAAAGGTCTATAGAGGTAATAATATAATTATGTTTCTAATTGCAGTTTTTTTATTTGAATTATATTTTTGATCAATATTTCAATTTCAGCAACTTATATTCTTCTATTTTTAAATTCTGTTTATTTTTAAATACTGTATACTCTAAGAAAATTTTTAATTGCAGTTTGTTTTTTGAATTATTATTCCGAACTGTTTTAAATTTCAGCATGCGTTCTAATTGCAGTTTTTAAAGTCTGTTTATCTCATGTTTATAGAAATTATTTTTTAGTATGGGTACTAAAATTATGTTAAGGGTTTGTTTTTAAATTCTGCTTTTATAATTCTGTTTTATGAGAATTATTATTCTGTTTTTATAATTCTGTTTTATATTAATAGATTTCAGATTCTATTGAAGTAATTGTAATTTTATAATTATAGATTCTGCCACTCTATTGAATTCATTTGGGGTGACAAAGTTGATTACTTCCGGTTCGGTGCCGAAAATTGATGAGGAATAGAACGTTTCTTTACTATCTATTAAATTATTTATTATTTTCCTTAGTTTTATTATTTAGTTGGTGTTTCTTTGAATATTGATTTTGGGATTTTGAATTTATTTTGAGTTGAGGTAGTAAGCATTATATGCTCAGACGATATCTATTGAATTTAAATCTGATATTTTTCAGATTTTAAATTACTTAATAAAAATGTTCTATTATTATTATTAACTTTTGTTTTTAGATTACTATTACAAAATACAAATAATAGTCTTTTATGTGAGTGTATATTGCTTCTTCATCTTTTACACATATTTTATTATGGAATATTAGAAATTAAGGATTAATCTTCGAAGTAGTTTAAAAAGAATTGTTGGAGGGTTTATTTGTTTTCACGCAAGAACAACGACTAATTCATCCGCTAAAATATTTCCGAAAAGAGTGTCCCATAATATATAACATGAATTATTTATGAACTAAAACATACATCATAAGTTGACAAATTACAGTCAACAACACAAACACATTAGCATGTATAATTTAATAAAGTACAGAAATTTAACGCATGCTCTGATTATATTAACGAATTATCTATAAAAAGTAAAGTTAAATATAGTGGCATAGCGTAATAAATAAAAATACAACAAGTTAACGCAATCTCTTATCATCGCCAAACGTGGGTAATTGAGTACACATTTAATTTGTGAACTACGTTTACGTCTTTCAATTATGAAAGAAACTTAAATGGTTATTTGAACTATTTTGTTTATATAAATGTTGTTGAGAAAAATATATTAGAAACTATCAAGTTATTACTTAATGAACAAATATTTAAATAAAAAGTTAGATACGTAAAAGAATACTATTTAAAGTTTGTAGATATTTTGAACAATAAAAAATACTCATGGTAAAAATATAAGAATGTATTAATATTTTGTAAAGATCACAAATAGTTGGTATTTCTTAATATCCAAGTTGTAAAAATTCAAAACAATTATTTAAAAACAAACGTTTCATAATAACTGTATAAAATATAATAATAGATATAAAAAAAATATTTTTTTAAATTAAATTCCGATAAAACATCAAATCATTCATTATTGAGAAGATTGTGATATGGTATATTTAAAATAAGAAAAGAATGTTTTATATGAATCATCGGCGCTTTCGTAAAAAGTATTTTCTATTTTTGAGAATCCTAATAACCGAAAATTCTATTTAGAAGATAAGTATTATGGTTATCTTTTAACTATTAACTATAAAAATATAGATACTTATCTTATATATTTAAAAAAAGATTTTGTTCTAAATATCTCTCCGCGTGCTTATAAGATTATCTATAACTAACCCTAACATCATAAATTTATGATTTTGCGGCCGACAACTCAATTGGGTTTACACTATTATTAAAAGAACAAACACGCATACATACATTTGAAAATAAACACATAACGGATAATAATACATTTGGAGCCGCACATTGGTGGTAAACATTATGGGGAGGAAGACCGATACCATACGAAGGGCACAAACAGACAGTACCATGGCAAGTAATTTTTTTTTATGCTTTAAGTTTAATATCATTAAAAATCTGTCGTACCTGTTTTCCTGTCAACCCTTTAAATGTGCAGTTAGTGAATTACAGAAATTAATAACATATTTAAATTGTTATTAAACTTTTCTGAAAAACTTAAATGAATCATGTGATTAAAGTTTTTGTACCTGTTTAACATCAGTCCTATGAGTTGTGTCTCTTGGGATTGTATCTTTGCCAGTTTTCCTGAATCTGTGAGGTAACAATACACAGTTAGTATTAAATTGTACTAGTACTTTATATCCGTGCGATGCACGGATCTCATGGTGCATATATATAAATTGAATATTAGTGTTATTATTGATTCTAATCAATTAAATCACTATGTATGTATTATTTGACATTTTTTGGTATATAATATATTTGTTATTATATTCGTAGAGTTGTCGTTCTCACCAACTTTCAATTGGTGACTCGTAAAATAGTATGTACATTTGTAGTTTTGCATACAATATTATAAATCATAAATTTGATGTCTTAATTGTTTTGGCTATTAGTAATCTCAGTTTGCATTGTTTATACTATTATAAATTAAAAATATGATAAATGTGAATTAAAATTTAGAAAATAATAATAATAATAATAATGATAATAATAATAATAATAATAATAATAATAATAATAATAATAATAATAATAATAATAATAATAATAATAATGGATTAACAAGCATATTTGCTCTCAATAATATCGAGAGATTTTTACCGATGGGTTAAACCTTCGTTAAAGACACTCTCGGTAAAATTTTCAGTAAATCGTCGCCAATATTTATGTCACTGTTATTGAATGTAATGTCGGCGCCAACATTTACCGTAAGAATTTTCGAGGGAAAATATACCGAGCGAAAAAACCCCTCGTTAATACGGAGGGGAATATAAAACCCTCGAAAGTACATAGGGGAATCAAATGCCCTCGGTATTATGCCCTCGGTAATACCGAGGGTATTTGACGCCTCGACAAATTATGAAAAATAAAAAAAATAAATATTATTGAGGGTAAAAAAACGCACTCGGCATTACCGAGGAGAATTCCGTCCCCTCGGTATTTTTGAAAATTAAAAAAAATATAATTTTTTTATAAAATCAAAATAAACACTATAATTTCATACTATACATTTAAAATGTAATTCACGTGATTTTAATATATAATTATCATCGAACTTATATTTATTGGCATGTAATCGTGTAATATTAATAGTATGATAACGATCGATCTTTTGTTATACTATACAGATCGATCGAGTTATTCAATTACACACGTAATTAATGAAGTCTCATTGTTCTTTTTAAGATATCACGTGGTTGCTTTCCTTATTTTAAAATCATAAAAATTACCAATTGATTGGTAATTATATATATATATATATATATATATATATATATATATATTCCTTTTCTTAATTTCAAAATACCAAAAGGAGAGGATTCCCTCGGTGAAGTACTGAAGGAAAATAATTCCCCTTAGTGATATTGAGAGAACTCAGTGCCCTCGATATTTTATCGAGGGGAATTCCGTCCCCTCGTATTTTGAAAATTAAAAAAATAGAAAATAGTTACATTAAAATAAACATTATAATGTCATTTTATATATTTAAAATGTAATTCAGTTTATATTAATATATAATTATCACCAAACATATTTTTATTCACATGTATTGTGTAATATTAATAGTATGTATGATAAGATCGATCTTTTGTTATACTATATAGATTAATTGAATTGTTTTATTGCATACGTAATTAATGAAGTCTCGTTGTTTTTTAAAAGATACCACGTAGTTGATTTCCTTATTAGAATCACTAAAAATACTAATTGATCGGTGATTACATATTTTTTGATTATTTTTTATTTATCAAAATATTATTATTAAGAATCATATTAAATATAAAAATAATTTTCAATTAGTTCTTCCGACTCATTCACACTCTCATACATCATACTTGAATGATTTAATCATCTTAAATTATAAATAGAAGTCATTTTCTAGCATTAGCCTATGTTTCCAATAATTAAAACTTATAAAATTAAGTAATATCCATATGTGGAACATGAAATATTAGAATTAAAACACTAAGGAGAAAAAAAAATCAATTATGCTAAAATACTAAATAACATCAATACCAATCAATATTCAACAAATATCAAAATGAATTGCTGCTAAACTCATTCAAGCTATTCTCATATTAAAGTAGAAGGGAGAGAAAAAAAACACCTAAAATAAATTCAATGTCAAAACTAATAAAAATGATTAAAACCCCAATTATTTCCAAGGATAATCACATAAAATTACTTCTACGTAATATTAAAGTTATTTTATGGTTTAACATAAAGATTATATTTTGTTAAATATTATTTAAATCCCATAACAATTATTCTTAAAAATAATCACTTCAAATTACATTTTCATACCGGTAAGTTATTTTATGGCTTTGATTGAAAATTTTCCTTTTCGAGATTGTTGAGGTAAGTTCATGTAGGTGATCTGCTAACATTACTAATTGTAAGGAGACAATATCCACATTGTCATGTCCGTATTAAATGAACAATCATTTATGTAGAAATATAAACAACATGATCAACTTTATAAAAAATAAAATCATACCTATTTATTATTTTTCATCATATGTTGTAATCATCAATTAAATAAATATTAATTAAAATACCAATTTATTTGCTCATTAGATAATGTCTCTATTAATAGAATGACACACTTATAAGAAAAGCGTGTATACAAAGTAATAAATTTCTCATTGTTATATATATAAAGATTTGAATTTTAATAGTTATTTGCGGCAATACATAACTTTTGGTCACTTTTACTTTTTCATAAAAAAATAGTTGAACATTAGAAACAAATTGATTACGGTAATAATTTATTACTTTATTTTTTGGGTGCAAAGCTTTAAATTATAGTTGACCAGGGATTATGTAGGAAATCTTTTAATTTAACTCAATTATAATTAATAGAGATTATTATATTTTTAGTGGAATAATTATCTATTTTAAGTTGCTCAAGTTTCACCATTTAGATAATAAATATGATTAATCTAATTGGATTCGCCATATTCAAAATAATTAATTATTTATGAAGGTTATTTTATATTATTTAATTTTGAATAAATAATATTTGATGGATGGTATAATTCGTAGTTTACCATTTTGATGTATAGGATGAATTGTATATAAGGACAATTAAATTATTACTTTTTATTTAAAATATAATTAAACACACATACACTTAACCAAATAATTATTTATGAAGGCTAAATCATATATTAGGTCATTTAATAGAAAGTAAATAATTATTTATGAAATCTCTTAATAATTATTATTTATTTTAGTTATATTGAAATTTCGGGATATTACAACATTTTAAGTTAAATATTATATAAAGTTTTTCGTACTGATCTTCTATTTTGAAATTATCTAATTATATTGTCATATGCAATGTATGATTTAAAAACTAATTTTAGGACCTAGTCCAAATCAATTAGAAACTAATATGAATCAGTTTGGATATGTCAAAATTTTTATAAAAATTTTTGGTCATGCGTTTAACGTTAAATATATTGTTCATGCATAAATATAAATTATAACATAGTTATATAGCTATTTCTTAGCAAAGTAGAGAAAATATTTGCCAGTAGTATATAAATAACATTGGAAGAATTTCGCTATATATAGAAAATGGTAACCATGCATTCAATAATGATAAGAATATTGAAAATAGTTTTTTTTTATACTGCTCGCTTAGTATATAGTTATAGACATTTGTAATATTTATTAATTGTAATTTCAATTTGTCATAATTTGATTTAAAGTTTTTACTTATTGTATATAAGAATGTAAATGTATTAAAAATAATTATTAGCGAGTCATATATAAATTAATGCGATAGATAATAATAATAGATATTAACTTTAATTTACAGTATCAACTCTATAATTAATTAGATATGTATACATTTCGTAATGATTGTCTTAAAGGCAGGTTTTAGTTGAATAATTATATATGTGAATTCATATACTATATATAAGTCATATCTAAGATTTAAATATGATCCAAATATATATATATATATATATATATATATATATATATATATATATATATATATATATATATATATTATATATATATAGGCAAATACTTGGGTGAGACCGGTCTCATAGTATGAGACCACATTTTACCATATCCACGAATTTGACCCACCCACTCTCGTTGACCCGCCCTCTTGACCCTCCAGACCCATTAATTAATTACAAAATGAATAAACAAATAAAAAAAATTACAAACGATAATTCTCTTTTCACTCTCTCACACTCGTAACCCTCGCCGCCGCTGTCGACGGTGAACCCCAGCCCCGGCAGCTCCGTGGTCATGTCATCTACGTATACGGGCGCACGAACCTGCAATCGAGCGGATACTCCCCACCGTCGATCGCATCCTCAATTTCC
>BMAC01000018.1:1470603-1497548 GCA_014905375.1 Phtheirospermum japonicum
ATCAAAAAAACCGGTTGAACCTGTCACAGGTTCACCGGTTTGACCGGTTTTTGACCCAGGCGGTTTGCACATGAAAACCGGACCGGTGTAGTGACCGGTTCCCGGTTGAACCGGCTGGTCCGATTTTCAGAACTATGGTTAAGATACAACGAAAATCAAATCTACACTATAAGAACAATTAAGAGAAGTGCATAAAACTTATTATCTAAGAAAGCATCAGCAATCCAACAATCTTCAGCAGCGAGAAACGGCCTTGAACTTCGGACGGCGTAAAAACTACGAAACTATGAACTATAAAATCTAATCTTGCTTGAATTGAAAGGGTGATAAGAACCGAGGGTTATTGACAATATCTGAACCTTTCCCCCTCGTCCCAGCACCCTCAAAATGAAGAAACCACCGACTTTTTATAGAATTTCGAAAATAACCGCTCAAATTGCCGGAGCGTCGATGGTGCGTCGATCGACGCGAGCCAGGCTGCACGTGTCGACCAGGCAGTGCGTCGATCGATGGAGCAAGGATCGACACAACAGAATATTTGCGTCGACGGTGCGTCGGTCGACGCGGGCCAGGCTGCACACGTCGACCAGGCAGTGCGTCGATCGACAGAGCTAGGATCGACGCAACAGAACATTTGCGTCGACGGTGCGTCAGTCGATGAGAGCTAGGCTGCAGCAGCTAGTGTCAGCATGACTCGGACACTGGGTAACCCAGTGTCAGACTGGTACCCAATGTCAGCACAGCACATTGCTTATCCAATCTTCGTCTTCTCGAGCTATAACACCAAAATAAAACAAAATTAGATTATTTCATATAAAATAAAGTAAAAACACATTAAACACCAAACGAGACGAAAAACATCAAAAGGAAGAAAAATGATAAAAAGATAAACCTAAAACACGTAAAAATACACAACACACGATGCAAAAATATACGAAAATCACATACAAATATGTACAAATCACATATACAAATTAATATTGCACTGTAAATATAAAACAATAGATTATATAGTTCAATGTTCAAATGTTAGGTTTTTAAAAGATATGTCTTTATTCGTGGCGTTGTTACACCTACTTAGACCCTGGACTCCATTCAGAGGCATTATCATACTACGATAGGTCATGTCAGGTTTCCGGCCGATAAACTTTGACATATCTTTAAAAAAAATTCAAGTTGTGAAAGTATGAATTGTATTATGTGCAGAAAGTTTCTTTGTGTACTTATCTTCTTTCTGTTGATAGTACTCTGTTGAATGTTATTGCTTGCCTCCTCCCTTTCTTGAGTAGCTTTTTCCAATATGAAAGTGAATTATGTTAAACTTCTTTAACTTAAGTAATTAAAAAAACAATGAGATTACAACATTTGAACATAACATACTCAAGAGCAAAATGTTAACTCTGTAGACATACTAAAACAGAATAGCAAAGTTTACTTTGCTGAACATAAATTGTTTTATATAGTACATTGTTTTATAAAACAACCCATATATCAACATATTACAGAATAGGGTTTCAGTGGTTGCATAAAAATTCTTGCAAGCATAAACAACCCATATATCAAACAGCATGCATAATACTATAAGATAACACACTACATATAAATTAAGAAGCAATCATCTATGTTTAAAAGTAAAAGACTTCTCATAAGTATTTTGATCAGTCAATCATTAAAGAAAAAATACCAAACAATAGTAATCATACAACATTGAAATGCAACTAACTACAGTAAGTAATAACAAAATTAATTGTGGTCACACTCATAGCAAAATGTGAATACATTACCATACTAAAAGCAGACTGTGAACACATTAACATACAAAATTAATTGTGGTCATACTCATAGAAAAATGTGAACACATTAACACACAAGATCAATTGTGGTCATACTTATAGCAAAATCATAAACACATTAAAATATCAGAAATTATTTTTTATTAAATACAAATCAGATTTCAATATGACTCATAGATTAATCATACAGTGATTAAGCTAATCAATTCATTGCATGTAGATCAAACAACATGCATACAAAAACCCACATCTGTACAATTTTAAAATAAAACAAATGGGAAGGATAATTGACATGCAGCAACCTGGCATTTTTTTTAATTTAAAAATTAGATAATTTAATTTTAATTTAAAAATTAGAAAATCTAATTTAATTATTAGATAATTAATTTTAAAAAATATTTCATGCATTTAACCTTGAAACTCGATTTTATTAAATTGTTGGAGCTTTTACCTTTTTTTGTTTTAAGTCAGCTTGGATAGTTCATTTTCCTTTTTGGTTCCGCGCCCTCCATAGACGGATTGTTCTACTGGATCCATTATCAGAAGCATTCTTTGTTGAATTGAAACCCGAACAAAATTGCAGATAAACATAGAGATAAACATTAATACACATAGAAAAAGAAAATCGATTAGTATGAATAACACAATAGACATATTTTCGAATAGATCGATGTGATTTTTAATAGATCTGACACACGAGACTGAATTTGAACCAGATCCACGCATTTTTTCATTAGATCTAACACTAGAGACTGATTTTTAAGCAGATCGACACATTTTTGGAATAGATCTAAAACGACAGGCTTATTTTGGATCGGATCTGTACATTTTTTGAAAAAATAAAAAACAGCAGACTGGTTTTGTTCAAAATTGTTTAAATAAGAATAGTATAATAATTTTGAAATTAAAAAATATTCAACTACCTTTTTATATTATTTGGAGGGCTTCTGGGTTTAATCGGTAGGTTGAATCACGCCGCTAGGTTGACCGGCGGAGTGAGTCTGATGGTGTTTTTGAAGATAAGCGGTCGAGCATTTCTGATGAAAAAAGAAGTAGATGGACAGAGATCCTAAGGCTGCGTTGTGTGTGAGCGGATGAACTTTGTAGCGGGGAAGTTTGACGGTGGGTTTTGGTTTCAACCGAGCGGCGGAGGTGTTGTGGTATGTCGGGCGTGAGAGGTTAGGGTTTTAGGGAGGTTATGTCTGGTGTGACCGGCGGAGAGAAGCAGAGAGGTGGGATGAGCGGCGGAGAGGAGTGCATAGCATTTTTGCAGAGGAGCGAGGGTAGGGTTAGGGTTAGGTGATGGGAGAAATGAGGCTGGAGGGCTGAGTTTTTAAGGTTAGGGCCTTTTATACCTAGAGTTAGTTGCACGGGTCTGATCATGGCCGTTAGATTAGGTGTGTTAAATCCTGACCGTTCGATGTTTTGTGGGTTGGTTTATGGGCTCGGATCCGAGTTGTTAATTGGGCTTACCCGAATTCTAATTGGACTCCTACTATTGGGCTTCTGGGAATTAATTTGGACCCAAAATAAATATTCTTTTGGGTTGGATTTGATTATTCTTAATTATTAATTCAAGCTTAAAAAAAAATACTTCTAAATTAATTTTAATTATTATAAATTTATATGAAATCTAAAATTATATTATGATGTTTTTAAGTTAATTTTAATGTTYGATTTTAAAATAAAAGAATTATGTGTTATTATATAGATTTCAATTTTTAATTTCGAAATGTATGTGTGTGTGTAGTGTATATATAATTTATTAATTCTAAATTGTGTGTAGTGTACAAATATGTATGTGTATTTGTATTTATGTATACACTTTATTAATTTTGAACTAAAAAGGGATATTAGAATAATATCTTATTATAATGTTATGTTAGATTAATTGCATTATAAAATCAGAATATTTGGCTTATGTGGATTTAAATTTGGACTCAAATTAAATTGTTCTTGGTTTGAATTTAATCATTTAAAATATATTGAATTATTAATTAAAGCCCATAATATTTATTTATAAATTAATTTTATTTTATTTTATTTATAGAAGTCTTAAAATTATATTATGATGTTTTTAAATATATTATAGCCATTGTTTTGATCAGAATTAAATTAATTATGCGTTAATGTATATATTTTGATATTTAATTTCGAATTCTATTGCAAGTAGATTAATTTAATTTTATTTGTAGATTTTATTATCTATTATCTATTAATATATTTTGATATTTAATTGAAAAAATATGTTAGTATTAACTCAATGTAAATATTTTTAATTATTTAATTGTTGACTTTATTTTCTATATATATGTAGATAACCTATAGACTTAGGTTATTATTTTATTTTACTTTCTTTATATCGGAAATCAATTTCTACTTTATATTCGGGAATGTAAAAATTTAAGTTAATAAAGTTTAGATTTAAGTAGGTGAGTAAATATTTACTAAATCACACATATATTTTTATATATGTAATTTATAGGATATTCATATGTTATTATTGAATGAATTGTCAATACGATTTAGTCGTAAATTTGTAGTTTTAATTAGGTGATTAAATATTTATTAAATTGAATACATACTTATATATAATTATTATTTATTATTAAGATTATTTTTATCAATTATATTAATATTCATTGAATTATTAATATGATTTAGTTGTAATAAAAATCTACATATGGTAAACTATAGATTTGGAAATTTTATTTCAAAATCTAATAGGTAGATTAATTTATTTGCTTCGTTCATTCTTTTCTAAAATGAATTGTATGTAATTGTGTTAGGTCAGGAGTTTTTTTTTTTAAATACGTTAATATTAAATCAACGTAACTATTTTTATTTATTTAATTATTTTATTTGTTTTCTATATATAGATAATAACCTAGAGAGTTAGATTATTATATTGTTTGGATTTTTCTTTTAGAACGAAAATCAATTTCTATAATATATTCGGTATTGTATAAATTTAAGATTATAAGTTCAAGGTTCATTCATGTTTATTAATTTAATTTTTTTTCATTTATTTAGTTATTTATTTTTTAAATATCTACTATTCAATATTTATGTTAGTATTTATGATTTGTTCTTTAATTGTATGATTGTCACAGACAGTGTGAATATATCTGAGAATATATGCCCGTGCGTGACCTCAAGAGTGCTATCAAAGGCGGGCGAAAAGGTGTTGTTTCCCGGATGAGTTTAACGCCTTCCGACGTTAGGATACCTTTCAAGTTTCAAAGAAGGCTATTTCCGATTATGATTTCATATGCGATGACGATAAATAAGAGTCAGGGCCAATTGCTCTCGAACGTCGGCCTTTATTTGAAGAACCCCGTGTTCAGTCATGGTCAGTTATATGTTGTCGTGTCCCGTGTCACCCATCGAAAGAGATTGAAGATATTAGTTTGTGGTGATGACGATTCGGGATCGAATATAACCAATAATGTGGTGTATAAAGAAGTATTCACGAACGTATGATCTCAACGTTCATGTACGTAGTGTGGATTCGATTTATAATTTATCAAGTATTCACGAACGTATGATCTCAACGTTCATGTACGTAGTGTGGATTCAATTTATAATTTATCAAGTGTGGATTTTTTAGTTATTTCTCTCAATCTCAATCTCTCTATTTAATTATTTCTCCACATATTAAATAATAATAAAAACAATATTAATACAACTTGCATTTCTATATTTAACTTTCTGCCCCGTGCATCGCACGGGTGAAAAAAAAACTAGTACTTGTAAATAGTCAATCATTAATGATGCTATTGGATATTCTTTCGTTCATTTTCGTTTCACTAGATAATAGTGAAAATAAAAAATTTAGGGAGATAAAAAATTTTGGTAAGATAATGATTGCATATAATTTGTATTTTTTGAGTAAGTGATTGAATATAAAATTATTTGGTAAATAAAGTTTCAAATGGGACCCATAAAATTTTTGTGTGGTGAGAATTAATGGTGGAAAGATGAGAGAGAGGAAATAAAATAAAGTTTTTGTGTAATGGTAGTTGAGAGATAAGAGAGATTAGGAAAGTGGATAAGAGAGAAATGAGGAAGAAATTCTTGAGGAAAAAAATGAATTATATTTTTTGAGTTATAAACAATCATTTGTTTGCCATTTTCTTCTTTTGCTAGTTGAGGGAAACCAAAAATTTTGGTTTCCAATGTGCTAATATACCTACATGTATAATAATTTGCCTTGTCCAAGGAAATGGTCGGGTCATTCGGGCCAATATGTACAAAACTGGGTCGGTCGAGATTCACCCAAGTCACATTTTTTGGACTCAAATCATTAATCTTTGGACCTAGGGTTCAAATCAAAATGGATTTCATACTTGTGATTATACTTTATTGGTCACATGGGCCAAGCGCAAGCAAGATCATTTTATGAACATATGTATGTAAATGGGAGAGAAAACGCCAAGAAATATTACTTAAAAAAAATCTCAATTTATTTTTTATTATTATTTTCTATTAATACAATTTTTGTTCGCATTCTTACGTCGCGATTATATCTCTATATTAAGAGACTCTAATTAACACTTATTTTTTGGATATCTGAAATATATTTAAGGTGGTTTAATTATTTATGATTATTCATTTCTAGTCATCTAATTAAATACCCTAAAGTCGGCATTCTTTTTTATTGTTTTTTCCGTGAACATTTTTTTTCTTTTTATTGCTCTTCCTGCATCAATTCGTAAGGATGCCCAAAGTCAAAGATTCAAGCAAGAAAAAAAAAGGGATGTTGTTCTAGAATCATATCTCGATTTCCAATCAACTAGATCTGGGGAGGCGAAGAAGTCCGTGTGCCCAAAACCAGAATTCGAAATCAACTAAATCTACATCAATTTTCTTTCTTTCTATTGCTCTCCTTACATCAAATTGAAAGTTTTAAATATATGGTAAATATATTTTATAGTCAAAGTGTATTATTAGTTGCCTATTTTATAGCCTACAGTATGCTAGTCTTCTGTATATATGGTTAATCAATTAATGAGAATAATCAAGGATTATTCATGGTATCAAAGCTATAGGGTTTTCACGATCTATCTTCCACTGCACACTAGATCTGCCGCCCACCCTCTTCCTCTTCCTCACCGTCTTTCTTCTCTTCTCCGACAGCCTAGCTATGTCGGTCTCAAAGAATTCCTTTCATACTGCTCTTGCTGTTTCTAACATCAAGAATTATATCTCCATCACTCTTGAAATGGAGAATGTTCAATATTCAACGTGGGCGAAACTTTTTAAGATCACTGCACGATCACACAATGTCTTACATCATATCATTCCCTCTGCTAAAGGGAAGGAGAAGGCCTCTTCGTCGACCGATGATGATGAAGAACTATGGTTGACCCTTAATGCAACGGTCCTCTCATGGATTTATGCCACCATCTCAAAATACCTTTTGCATACCATTCTTGAACCCAATGCTACGACAATAGAGACTTGGAATCACTTACGTGACATTTTTCAAGATAACAAACATTCCCGGGCTGTTACTCTTGAGCATGATTTCTCCAATGTGAAAATGGAGAATCTTCCCAATGCGTCGACATACTGTTAACATCTAAAATCGCTCGCTGACCAACTAAAAAATGTCGGCTCACCGGTGTCAGACAGTCAGCTGGTTCTGCAGTTGGTTTCGGGTCTCACCCGTGCTTATCGAGGTGTGGGTACGTTAATCCGTCAAAGCAACCCTTTACCTCCTTTTTATCAGGCATGTTCATGCTCACCTTGAAGGATTCCAGGATGGCCAAGGAGGAAGCAATAGGGTCATAATCCGCCATGGTCGCCCACTCGAAGTTTGATGACATTTCCTCACCTTCTGATCAATCGGGGCAGCCAAGGGGTAAACAAAATGGTGCCTGCGAAAAATTCTGGTGGTCGAAAAAATAATGGTGGCGAGGGTAACCGAAATCAAGCTGGGGCAAGACCGGTAAGGGTGGATCACTACAAAATAACAAGATTTTACCGAGGGAAAAAACCCTCAGTAATAAGCCAAAAGCCCTCGTTAATCAATTTACCAAGGGCAAAACCGAGGGAAAACTCTCATTGGGAAAAATCACCTCGGTTGAATTTTCCGAGGGGAAATATGCCCACGGTAATTCTTCCGAGGGCATTACCAAAGGTTTCTTTCTTCGCTAATATATGTGGGCCTGAATATATTTGCCCTAAGTAAAACCGAGAGGATATTTGCCCTCGAAAAACTGAGGGCAATTCCCTTCGGGAAAAATGAGGGGAATTATCCCATCGGAAAAACCAAGGGCATATATTTCCCCTCAAAGATATTAAAAAATAATATTTAAAAAAAAAGGAAAAATATAGTGAATTCTGGCCCTCGGTTTTTTCGAGGGGTTCTTGCCCTCGGTTTTTTCTGAGGGGAATATTCCCCTCGATTTCTTCTTTTCTTATTATTAATTTTAATTCCTGCTTATTTATTAAAATACCCCAAATAATCTTTTAAAAAATTCATTAATAAGCAGACAAATAAATAAACTAATTATTATATAAATATCTAATAATTTACAATTATTAAATTTGTTCAACGAAAGTGTTTAGTAAAAAAGTTTATAAAAATAATCGATAGTCCTATGAAGGGGGAGGCTGCGGCGGGGGGTACTGCTGTAAACGAGCTAACAGCTCGGCCATCTAGGCGTTCATTATGTCTGAAATTGTTGTTGCTGCTCACGTAGTAGCTAAGACTCGTTGTATCGCTGTTCCATCGCCTGTTGAGCTCTTCTCGTGGACTCTAACTCCTCCGTCTGCACCTAGAGTTGCGCCTCGAGCTCCCTCACGCGAGTCTTATCCTGCTAGGAGGAGGAGGAAGAAGAAGAAGAACAGCTGGCTCGGAAACCCTTCATAGCAGCTAAACTAAATCTTAATTATACAATAATCCCTAAATTAAACCCTAATTATATAATTATCCCTAAATTAAATCCTAATTATATCAATTACCCCTAAATTAAACTCTAAATATAAATTATCCCTAAATTAAACCCTAATTATATGATTATTCCTAAATTAAATACTATTTATATAATTATCCCTAAATTAAACCCTAACTATATAATTATTCCTAAATTAAACCCTAAATATATAATTATTCTTAAACTAAACCCTAGTTATATAATTATTCCTAGACTCAACCCTAATAATATAATTATTTCTACATTCAACCCTAATTATATATTTATTCCTAAATTCAACCCTAATTATATATTTATCCCTAAATTCAACCCTAATTATATAATTATTCCAAAATTAAACCCTAATTATAAAATTATTCCTAAATTCAGCTCTAATTATATAATTATTCCTAGATTCAACCCTAATTATATAATTATTCATAAATTAAACCTTAATTATATAATAATTCCAAAATTAAATTATAATTATATAATATCCATAAATTCAACCCTAATTTTGTAATAATCCCTAGATTAAATACTAAAACTAACCCTAAGGGTGGCTAGATGGATCTAAGATTTTTGTTTCTTTTGGTTGCAGACTGAGCAGCGGGGGCGTCCCGCTGCTGTTTTAATGGATGGGACCGAGGGCACTAATGCCCTCGGAAAAACTTTCGGTAATTTCTTAGGGGAATTAGTTCCCTTGGTAATTCTCCAAAGGGATTAGGATCCCCTCAATTTTTTTAATTAGAAAAATTGACAAAAATTGAAAATGCGTATTTACGGACCAATTATCAATTCTCGTGATTCTATAATAACGAAACACACCTCGTGGCACCTTCACAAAATCACGACGCTTCGTTGCTTTGCGTTTCCAACCTAACAAGTTGATCGATCGATCGTATTTTGGTTATTGGTCGAATTACACGACAGGTGTACATACACACATGCTCGGTGATATTTTTCTTGCGAGACTAGGTCAAAATTACCCCACGTGCCTAAAATGATAGGATATGGTTTATTTTTATGATTTTTGTATTTTTTCCTATTTTTTTTGATTTTTTATTTAAAATAAAAAAAATCAAATAAAATAGAAAATGCGTATTTACCGATCAATTACCCATTCTTGTGGTTATATAAGAATGAAACACACCTTGTGGCACCTTCACAAAATCACGACGCTTCGTTGCTTTGCGTTTCCAACCTAACAAGTTGATCGATCCATCGTATCTTGGTTTGGTCGAATTACATGATGTAAATACATGCTCCGCGATATTTTTCTATCGAAACCAGGTCAAAACCACCCCACATGCCTAAAATGATAGGATATGGTTTAAGTTACGCCTTTTTTGTTCTTCTCGATTCTTTTAATTTATTCCCCTCCGAAATTACCGAAGGGAAATATATCCCTTTGGTAATTTCCGAGGGGGAATAATTTCCCTCGGTAATTTTTCGAGAGGATTAGGATCCCCTCGATTTTTTTAAATAAAAAAATCAAAAAAAAAACCAAAAAAATAGAAAAGGTGTATTTAACGATCAGTTACCGATTCTCGTGGTTCTATAACAACGAACACATCTCGTGGCACCTTCACAAAATCAAGACACTTCGTTGTTTTGCGTTTCCAACCTAACAAGTTGATCGATCCATCATATCTTGGTTGTTGGTCGAATTTCACGGCACGTGTAAATATGCACATGCTCAGTGATATTTTTCTTGCGAGACCAAGTCAAAACCACCCCACGTGCCTAAAATGATAGGATATGGTGTATTTTTACGATTTTTGTAATTTTCTTATTTTTTCTGAGTCTTTATTTAAAATAAAAAATTGGACAAAATAAAAAATGTGTATTTACCGATCAATTATCAATTGCCGTGGTTCTATAACAACGAAACACACCTTGTTGCATCTTCACAAAATCCAGACGCTTCGTTGCTTTGCGTTTTCAACCTAAAAAGCTGATCGATCGATTGTATCTTAGTTTGGTCAAATTACACAAAATGTTTAAATATGCACATGCTCGTGATATTTTTCTATCGAAATTGAGTCAAAACCACCCACATGCCTAAAATGACAGGATATGGTTTATTTTTATATTTTTTATATTTTTTATTTTTTTTAATTTAAAAAACCGAGGGGAACCAATTCCCCTCGAAAATTACCAAAGGGTAATATATCCCTTCAGTAATTCTCGAGGGGAATTGTTTCCCCTCGGTAATTTCCCGACGGGATTGGGATCCCCTCGGTTTTTTTAAATTAAAAAATAGAAAAAGTTAGAAAAGACGTATTTACCTATCAATTACCAGTTCTCGTGGTACTATAACAATGAAACACACCTCGTGGCACCTTCACAAAATCACATCGCCTCTTTGCTTTGCATTTCCAATCTAAAAAGTTGATCGATCGATCGTATCTTGATTGTTAGTCGAATTACACGATACGTGTAAATACGCACATTCTCGGTAATATTTTTCTTGCGAGACCAGGTCAAAACCACCCCCACGTGCCTAAAATGATAGGATATAGTTTGTTTTTATGGTTTTTGTATATTTTTTCTATTTTTTTTGAATTTTTATTTAAAAAAATAGAAAATACGTATCTACCAATCAAATTACTAGTTCTCGTGGTTCCATAACAACGAAACACCTCGTGGCACCTTCACCAAATCACGATGCTTCGTTATTTTGCGTTTCCAACCGATCGTATCTTGGTTCGGTAGAATTACACGAAACATGTGCGCACATGCTCCGTGATATTTTTCTATTGAAATCAGGTAAAAACCACCCCACGTGCCTAATATGATAGGATATGGTTTATTTTTACGTTTTTTCTATTTTTTTTATTTTTTTTGAATTTTCAAAAACCGAGGGGAATTAATTCTCCTCGGTAATTTTCCGAGGGGATTAAGATCCACTCAATTTTTTAAACTAAAAAATCAAAATGGCGTATTTATCGATCAATTATCAATTCTCGTGGTTCCATAACAATGAAACACACCTCGTGGCACCTTCAAAAAATCATGATTCGTTGCTTTGCATTTCTAACCTAACAAGTTGATAGATCGATCGTATCTTGGTTGTTGATCGACCTACACGACATGTATAAACACGCACATGCTCGGTGATATCTTCACATGCCTAAAATGATAGGATATGGTTTATTTTTACTATTTTTGTATTTTCTTCAATTTATTTTTTGCATTTTTATTTAAAACTGAAAAATCTAGAAATAACGTATTTACCGATTAATTACCAATTCTCGTGGTTCTATAACAACAAAATACACCTCGTGGCACCTTCACAAAATCACAACGTTTCGTTGCTTTGTGTTTTTAACCTAACATGTTGATCGATCGATCGTATCTTGATTTGGTCGAATACACAAAATGTGTATATACGCACATGCGCTGTGATATTTTTCTATCAATATCGGGTCAAAACCACCCCCAAGTGCTTAAGATGATAGGATATGTTTTATTTTTATTTATTCTTTTTAATTTAAAAAAACCAAGGGGAACTAATTCCCCTCGGTAATTTTCCGAGGGGATTAGGATCCCCTCGGTTTCTCTAAATTAGAAAAATTGAAAAAAATTAAATAAAATAGAAAAGGCATAATACCGATCAATTATCAATTCTCGTGGTTCTATAACAACGAAACACATCTTGTGGCACCTTCAAAAAATCATGACGCTTCGTTGTTTTGTGTTTCCAACCTAACAAGTTGATCGATCGATCGTATCTTGGTTGTTGGTCGAATTACACGAAACGTGTAAATACGCACATGCTCGTTGATATTCTTCTTGCGAGACCAGGTCAAAATCACCCCCCACATGCCTAAAATGATAGGATATGATTTATTTTTACAATTTTTGTATTTTTTTCAAATTCTTATTTAAAATCGAAAAAAAATAAAATAAAATAGAGAAAGCGTATTTTACCGATCAATTACCAAATCTCATGGTTCTATAACAACGAAACACACGTCGTGGCACCTTCACGAAATCACGACGCTTCGTTGCTTTGTGTTTCCAACCTAATAAGTTGATCGACCGACCGTATCTTGGTTTTGATTGAATTACACGAAACGTATAAATACGCACATGCTCCGTGATATTTTTCTATCAAAATAGGGTCAAAACCACCCCACGTGCTTAAAATAATAGGATATGATTTATTTTTACGCTTTTTCTATTTTTTTTTTATTTTCTTAATTTAAAAAATCGAAGGGAACTAATACCCCTCGGTAATTTTACGAGGGGATTAGGATCCCCTCATTTTTTTAAATTAAGAAAATCAAAAAATTAGAAAAGGTATATTCAATAATCAATTACCAATTCGCGTGGTTCTATAACAACGAAACACATCTCGTGGCACCTTCACAAAATCACGTCGCTTCATTGCTTTGCGTTTCCAACCTAACAAGTTGATCGATCGATCGTATCTTCGTTTTTGGTCAAATTACATGACACGTGTACGCACATGCTCGGTGATATTTTTCTCGCGAGACCAGGTCAAAACCACCCCACGTGCCTAAAATGATAGGATATGGTTTAATTTTACGATTTTGTATTTTTTTTTTCTATTTTTTTGATTTTTTATTTAAAATAAAAAAAATCAAAGAAATGACATATTTATGATCAATTACCAATTCTCGTGGTTCTATAACAACGAAACACACCTCGTTTTATTACCTTTTAACAATTTTGAAAATAGCACTAGTGTTATTTCTTTGTTAAGCATAGTAAATTCCGTGTTTCATTCTTTTGACCTTTCTCTTCATTTTTCAATCACTGTCTCTCTCCATCTGCAAAAGAAAAAATCCAAAAAAAACAATCCTAAAAATATGATTACCACATAATTAATTCATTTATTTATAAAAGTAAATATGTAAAACTTGATAACTTGTACGTAAGCATATTTAATCAAGGACACGTGCCTAAAATGATAGGACGTGGTTTATGTTTACAATATTATATATATATATATTTTTTTTTTATTTTTTTTGGGAGAAGTTCCCCTCGGAAATTTTCAAAGGTAATAATTTCCCTTCGGTAGTTTTCAAGGGGAATTTGTTCCCTTCGGTAATTTCCAAGGGTATATATGTCCCTTCGGTATTTTTGAGGGTTAAGTTCCTTTGATAATGATACCCTCGGAATGCCTCTGGTATTACCTTCGGTAATTATAGCGGCAAATATTGATTCCGTATTTCTGAAGGATTTAACGAAGGGAGTAGTACCGAAGATAAAAACCCTCGATAAAAATTACCTTCGGTAATGCCCTCGAAATTCCCAAAGGCATTATTTTCCTAGGTGTTACCCTCGGTAAAATACTATTTTTTATAGTGGAGGCCGTGGTAACGGACAACAACAGGTATCCGAGCAGCAGTAGTTCTTGGGGCCTTTTCCTCCATGGCAGCAATACTCACAATGGGGTTAGATGCCTTCTCAGTGGGGCATCCCTTCTTGCCCCTTTACAACACAAGGATGGGCCTGTCCACCTCAAGCCCAACGTCCATAATTTGGTGTTTTGGGTCCACGCCCACAACAGGCTCATGTTGCTTCTTACTCCGGGCAGCCCGCACCTTATACCCCGACGAACATTGAATCGGCAATGCATACGATGACTCTCAATCCACCAGATCAGTCTTGGTACATGGACCATGGGGTTACTTCTCACATGACATCCTCACTGAGTAATTTCTCATCTTAATGTGATTAATCATCTTAATGCTATTTTTGTTGGAAATGATCATTCAATTCCAGTTTTTGGTTATGGTCATTCTTGTTTGCCTTCTCCTAATCCTCTCTGGGTTTTAAATAATGTACTTCATGCTCCCACGCTCATTAAAAATCTCATATTTGTTAGAAGGTTTACTACTGATAATTCTGTGACAGTCGAGTTTGATCCGTTTGGGTTTTCTGTGAAGGATTTTCAGACGGGAATGTCTATAATGAGATGTGAGAGCCAGGGCAACCTCTATCCTGTTTCTTCTCCTCCCATTCAACCTTTGCAGCTATCTCTTCTTCACATTGGCATGATCGACTGGGTCATCGGGGTGTTCCTACTTTAGATACTCTTAGGTTCAATAAAAGCATTGATTGTAATCGTAGTTCCATCTCTAGTATATGTCGTTCTTGTGTTTTTGGAAACCATATTAAATTGTCATTTGCTCCTTCTAATTCGAGTATTACCATACCATTTGATATTATTCATAGTGGTATTTGACAATCTTCTATTTTGAGTTCCGCGGGTCATAGATATTATATGTTGTTGTTGGATGATTATTCAAAATTTTGTAAACTTTTTTATTAGGTAGGAAGTCGGATGTGTTTGAGTATTTATCAACTTTTAAAAATCATATTCTCACTCTATTTGAGCGAAATATTAAAAATGTTCAAAGTGACAATGTGAGGGAATTTGACAATGGTCATTTTTGGGAATTTTGTAAAGCTAATGGTATGACTTTCCATCTTTCTTGCCCCCATACTTCGTCTCAAAATGGAAAAGCTGAGACAAAAGTTTGAACTATTAATAATATCACTCGAACTCTTCTTGCTCATGCCTCCCTTCCCCCCTCATTTTGACATCATACTTTGCAAATGGCTACTTATCTTCTTAATATTCTTCCCACTAAGACATTGGGTAATACTTTATCAAAGAAATCCATCTTACTCTCATACCCTCTACTATTATACACAAATTGCAACTCGTTCTACTCCATGTGTGTTTTTAGGTTTCCCCCCGAATCATCGTGGCTACAAGTGTTATGATTTATCATCAAATAAAATCATCATTTGTTGTCATGCCATTTTTGATGAGCATGTTTTTCCTTTTGCTAAGTTGCATTCTCCTAATCCTGATACATATGATTTTTTGGATGATGGTTAATCACCATATGTTCTTCGTCAATTTCAAAATCAATCTACTGCTCCTCCTCAAATGCCAAGGCCTGCTAGCCCACATGCTCCTTCTCCTCCAAGCCCGATTCCAGTTAGCCCACATGCACACACCTCCCCACAAAATATTCCTGCTGGTCCATTTCCCACAAGCCCATCAACGACCCAAAATCAGAAATTCAAGTAAAAAAAATAGATGTTATTCTAGAATCAATACGACAAAGCCGGTCGTGTGCTCCAAGGAAAAAGAAGAAATTTAAGTGGATAGCTCCGAGCAGAGTATGGTGGATAGGCTGAGAGATGTTGTCGCGCGGCTCAACAAGTGATGGGATTTAAACAACTCAAGATTCAGTTGTCGGATCGTATGATGAGTTTGCAATTTGAATTTGATTCAAACTTATTTAATGTTCAAATAAATTTTTTAGTTATTTTCACCAAGTTAATTTTTAAATTAAAAAAGAAAATCTCATATTATACAAATTCATGTCTCATCTTCCTCTCTTTTCCCTCAACTCTTTCCGTTAACAACATATTATAACTCAATAATTAGAAATATATCCGGTGACAACTTGCAAAAGAAGTCTTCTTGCACAAACAAGAGTAAATGGATCAATCGATGCAACACAAGAAACAAGTAAAATGATATAAAACCCCAATATTTCTTTTGCTCTAGACTTAAAGTTGCTATTTCCACATGAATTGAATATCTGTTTTACCGAGAATCAAATGGTAGTCTATGACAATTATCCAATAGGCCCCAAAATACTAGACTCATTTCTAACACATAATTTAAGAAATGACAATTAATGAAATTGGAATACATAATTACCATACATTTTTCTATTACACACTTTTAATTAATGAAAATCCCAAAAGACTCATTAAGTTGGACAAAAGTAGGTCCTTATGAGAAATACTAAAATTAAACATACTTTGATAGGAAAAAAATGAGTTTGTTATTTAGTGACAAAGTAGTAGTTAAAATTAACATCCCAGAAATTATATTTAAAAAAACAAACAAAAAAACACCGTTTTGCCAACATTTGAATGCATAATCCCGAAACGAGCAAAAGAGGGGTTGAAGAAGGGACATTTTACTAAAACAGATATTAGAATATTCCAAAATCTTAAACAAGAAATAAAAAATAAAAATCCAAAATCTCATGGGAAAAAAACATTAGACCACATAGCAGCATTATTACTCCCATCATTAAACGGCATAATCATCTCATCCCCACCACCGCCTCCTCCTCCACTGCCGCCGCCTCCGTGCCCAAACGAACCCCCCATCTGACCCTGATCACTCGTATTCCCCATCCACTCCGTAAACCACTGCTGCTGCGTCGGCGGCACCGCCGCCGCCCTCTGCATCGCACCACCATCGCCGCCGCCGCCGCCCGTCTCCGCCACCGCCGGCTTCTGCTCCACCCCACTATTCCCCGCCGCCCCCGGCCCTGCCTTCTTGAGCCCATCAATCCTCTTATATATCTCCTTCAGATTCTGATCGAGCAGCCACCCCATATCATTCAGCTCCGGCACGGCCAGCCCGTGCAGCCCTTTTCCGGTGAGGCACTGGTACATCAGATGCGTCATCTCCTTCTCCCGGTTGTCCTTGTGGAGCTTCTTCAGCTGGTCCGCCGCCTTCGTTATCCGGTTGCGGATGAACGACTCCTGGTTCACCATCTTCTTGCTCTGCTCCATCTCCGGCATCCGCTTGAACTGGGCCAGCACGCGCTGGGCCCCGCGGCCGTCGGGCCATACCTCGGGCTGGGCCTCGTACGGGCTGTAGACTATCGCGCATGCGTCGATCCCGCACAGCGTGCTCAGCTCGCTCACTTTCTTCATCAGCCCTTTCTTGCGCTTCTTGAACGTGGCCTTTCGGGCCGAGTCGTTTGTGATGAAAGCCAGCTTCACTTTCTTCCTAGTCATGGCCCGCAATGAGACACTTTATGGTAATGGCTCTTTTTTCTTTTTTTGTGTGTGGTTTTTTTCTTTATCTGGGTAAATGGTTTGGTATATATAAGGGGTTTGGGGGATTGTTTGGAATTAATATGGAGGATTTGGAAATAATGGGTGTGGGGGATTTGGTAATAATGATTTAATGTTTGATATCAACTCAAATATTTCATGGAGATAAGTATATTTTCATTTGTCTGGGCTGTCACATTTATATTGCTCAGATATTTATTTGTGTGTTTTATATATTGTTTTTCCCCACATATTTATTGTGCAATTTATTTTTGTGTTTTATAAGGAATTTGATTTTCAACTTTGAGGTGACATTATCAAAATTTATATAGCGATCACGGGACACCGTAAGATAGGCGACTTTGGTAGGACTCAAAAAAAGTCGTATCGAGTTAGCTAATTAGTAAGTATATAAATTAGTTAAGATGACCAATTTGAATGTGATGAGACACAGAGAATTTTTTATCAAATTATATCTAATCTCTTTTATGTATTTCTTATATATATTATATAAATATGATAGGTATCACAAATATTTCGTTAAATATACAATTGGTGTAGATTATATTTACTATATTTTTCATGTTAATATGAAGAAATATATACTGGTAGAGAGTATTCAAGAACTTGGTTTGATCATCAATTTAATAAGATCCGTTTAATTGTTTCTCGGGTTTCACATACTGTTTTGAAAACCGGATTGCATCGGACCGGTCGGGTTAATTGGAAACCGGTCTCGAGCTCGATCCGGTTTTTAACTTGGTTCGGGTGGCTAATGACCCAGTGTCACCCGACAAAACCTGGTAGAAACCGGTAAAATCGGCAAAGTGAAATGGTAAAAATCGGTTCTAATCTTTTTTTTTTAAGTAAAACAAATAAATAAAGGTAGTTTCAGTTATTCCAAAATCAACTTAGTATCAAGATTGTTTTAAGTAATCCTAAAATTTTAAATGATCAAAATTTATTATTTGCAAAGTTCCTATTTCAAGATTGTTTTAAATTATCCTAAATTTTTGTTATCATAATAAATTCATATAAAATGAGATCGACTTTTAATGGATGTGTTGGATAACAAAATTGTACGTATATATATATTAGTCCGGTTTAATATCCGGTTTTTCAAGAACGATTCAACCGATTGATCAATAACCCATTGAACCAGTTATTTTCTTTAAGACATGGGGTATTTTACAGGTTGTTGCCCCTTGCGTTTTAATTTTTAAGACATGGGGCATTTTACAAGTCAAACAACTCAATAAGTGCTGGAGAAATATAATTTAAGTAATATTATAGAATATATGAAATATTCATTTGATAAATTTGATAAATTTAATTATAAATATTGGACCGAATAAATTGTGACAATTGATCACCAAAATTAAGTATATATAAGACTTATCCAAGACAAAATTCGATTTGATTTTCAAAACATTGGTTTCACATGCAATTTATATTAAAGCATGGTTGAAAATTAGCCAGATTAGAATTTGTACATATTTACCCTTTCCCTTAATCATGGATTCAAGACAGACATTTTGGGGTTATTTAATATATAAATTGTACGATGTGAGAAATGATTTTAAATTGTGTAAATTTTATATACAGAAACCAGTAAAAAATATTGGTCAGATATAAATATTAATTTATTTAACATATTCGCTCATGTTATTTAGATTTATTAAGGATTGTGAGCAGTTTAATTAAATGCTCGAAGACTCTGTATTGTGCTAACTATGTATATAATAGTATGCATCCACCATAAAAACACTCACGAGACGGAGGCCCTTCTCCAAGAGAACAAATAATTAAGACACAAGATTTCCTACAATAAAAAAAATAATATTCTAGTTCAATGTTACATTAGCGGTTAACTGTATTATCTTAATCCTGGCATTCAAATTTCATATATTTGTATTTTCTCTTTATAGAAGGTAATATCAAGAAATGATGGGAAAATAAAATGTATTAACTCCTTAGATGCAATACGGATATCAATCAGTTTAAATTCATTTTCTAATAATTAGATCGATATCAATTCGGCTTTGTTATGTAGCCAATCATAAAACACACGTGAATAAGTCATGGGAGAATATGTTAGACTAGAAGTGCCCCAAATATTTTTCGGAGTCAGGTGATGTACAACAACCTGACTGAAAATAAAATAAAAAAGTCCCATATAAGAATGAGAATTAAAAACTTATTAACATACTGCAATTTAAATGAAAACATATCCGCTAATCGCATATTCACTCTCTTTTGGGGGGTATGGATATATAAATATAAATTAGACTTTTACATGGATATTAGAGAGTTCAATCTATTTTACAAAACTGAATAAATGTAAAGCTATAGTGAAGGCATTTCCATATTAAAGCTATATAATAAACATAGAGATGAGAGATGACAATGAATAAAATACCTTACCAACTCAATTAATTTTAATAATATCTGAATCCAATAATATTAATACTATTTATATCTGTCCAAAGGCAATTAAGAATTCGCACCTATACACGTATTCGCTCGAGTCTATTATTTTATATAGGCATTGATTATTTGCACCTATAGATAAATATTTTATTCTAAATAGCTCGGTAAGAATTTTATATGGGCCAGGTCGTACGGGCCAGCCTTGGCCCAACCCTTAAAATCTCAGGGCTAAGCCTTAATGTGGTAGGCATTACATATGGGCTTTTTGGCCCGGCTCTAACAGGCCCTCGGGCCGATAGGGCTAAACCTGGTTGGCCCTGAGGACTTATTTTTTCATACATTTAAACTAAAAGTAGTCCAACCATATAAAATATTAAAAACCAGTAGACCAGGTAGACGTGTCCAGGCGGTTCGAACCGTCGGTTCGGTTTCGGCGGAAACCTCGAATCGGAACTGAACCGTGAAACCGGACGGTTTGTGCCGGTTTGCAAACCGCCGGTTCACGGTTTGGTCCCAGTTCGATTTGGCCGGTTTGGACGGTTTTCACGGGTTTTTTTTGTTTGTTTTTTTTAATTTTCACTCAGTCGATCGACTGAGAAGAAGTCGATCGACTGGTAGTCGATCGACTAAGCGTCAATCGATCAACTGCTTCGCCCAAAATTGCCAAACTCTCTGTTTTTCAGTCGATTTGGAGAGAACTAGTCGATCGACTGATTGACCAGTCGATCGACTGACCAATCTAGTCGATCGACTGGTCAATTAGTCGATCGACTGGTCAAATAAAAAATATTTTGAAGTTAAAATAAAAAAAATATATAATAGAAGAGTTTTAATAAATTCAAAAAAGAAAATTAATAAGAAATTGGACTTGAACTATTTTCAAATATTTGAAGTTAAAATTTGAAATTTTAATTTTAAATAATTGAAGATAGTTGCCTACAGTATCCCTTATATTGGGAATCAAAGTCCACGTAGTTCTCACTTACCTTACTTACCTTGAAATCGGAAGCGGTGATGCGGGGGGGACCATACTCATCCATTTACCGACTCGTTGCTAGATCCCATAGTATCATAATACGTCTTGCTCTCTTCATTTTCACTAAGAACGTTTTTTTATTTCCGTCGATCGGCGTTGACCAAATCATGTAATAACATTTGACACTCGAGATTGTGAGGTGTAAGTTTGGATCTCCGCTCGTCCAGCATGTACCCCCCTTCACTAAATGCTTGTTCGACTGAAACGGTTGATACGGGAACGGCCAATATCTCCCTCGCAATGAGGTTAACAACTGGATAAAGTGATTTTCTCGATGCCCACCAATTCAAAATATCAAACTCGCTATCGGCTTCATTTTCCCCAACGTTCCATACTCAAAAGCCGTTGTTAGATAAGCCTCAAGTTCTCGATAAGGGTTAGAAGCGAATGAATAACCCGAACGCCCCATTCGTGACTTTTTTTGTTTCAAAAAGTCTTGAAATCCCTCAATTTCATAGTCGTTGTCACCACTTCTACTAGGATTACCACTTCTAGTAGAAGTTTGTCGCCCGGAACTCATAGGAAGAGGACCATCAAAGTTTATATTATATTCTTTAAACATATCATATAAAGACTTTTTTACATTTTGAATAATAGTTTCAACGGAAGGATATTCATAGTTTTCAAATGACAATAAAGCATCATAATAACTATTAAGATAAAATTCTAAACCACTTTCTCTATTATTAGGATCTAATAATGTAGCAACTAAAAATATACTTGGAATTGAATGAAAATACTTCAACCATTTTCGTTTCATAGAAATAACACATTTTTCGAATCGTTCATTTTTCATGCACTCCTTAAAGACGAATGCAATTTTAACACAATTTTCAACAATAAGGTGAGAAGTAGGATAATAAACACCGAAAAATAAATTAGTAGCATCATTAAACACCTTTAAGACTTTTTTCAAATAATTACACGTAGACCATTGGTTTGTATATAACATAATTCCGGTTTCTTGTTGGGCAAAAAACGAACACAAAACCTCTCTATACGAATATGTATCTTTCAATAATTTATATGTAGAGTTCCAACGAGTAGGTACATCGGTTGAAAAAATTTTAGGTTCAAACCCGTTTTTCCTACAAAATCTTTCTCATTTTCGTTGCAAAGATTTATTTCTATGAATACACGTGACCGCCGCTTTAATTGGAGAAAGTTCATTTTTCAAAATATTCAAACCATCTTAAGCACACAAATTCAAAATATGGCATATGCATCTAATATGAAAAAACAAGCCACCAATAGATAGTTTACAAATACTAATAAGCTCATTAACACTCGCCGTATTAGAAGTTGCATTGTCAAATGAAATAGAAAATATTTTTTCAACTAAACCATATTCTTGACAAATCAAATGAATTAATTGACAAATATTATGTGCATTGTGAGGAGCTTTAAAATCTCTATATGCAAGCAAACATTTTTGTAAAGTTCATGAATTATCAACCCAATGACATGTAACACCCATGTAAGAGTTTCGTTCCCAATGATCACTCCAAACATCCGAGCAAATTGAAACTTTGTTTGGTAAACTAGCAAATTCATTACATAAGTTTAATTTATATTCACCAATAACTTTTTTAATATCACGAGTAAGGGTAGAGCGTGAGACTCTCGTACTCGAGGGATTAAAAGAAAGTTGGGTGAACTTTGCATATAAATCATCATTGACAAAGTTAAAAGGAAGAGATCTAGAAGAAACAAATTTTGCTAATTCCTTTCTATGAGTAGCGTCGGAATATGTAAATAAAGAAGATGAATTCGTACTTACTTGTCCTCCTTGTAGTTGCGTTTGAGTCCTATCGATGCCGACTTTGTCGGGGTGTTTGTTGTTGAGATGGTTGTGCATATTCCCATATCCTTCTCCTTCTAGAAATTGGTAAGATGATGTACAATAGTTGCAAGTGACACGGTACCTCCTTTTTCGTTTTTTGCCGTCTTCCGGTTGTGGCTCGTTTGCGGGTGGCGGGATCTCGATTTTTTGAAAATATTTCTTGAAAATGTCAGATTTTAAATCCGTTATTTCCCGAGAACGAGTTCTTGGGTTTCTTGGAGAAGGCAATTCATCCTCCTCTTCAATGGGTATGGGCGGCACTTCTTCACCGGCAAAGGCGGCGGCGGCTCGATAAGTTCGATCAATGTCAGTATCACTCCAATCTTCTTCAATGTCGATGCGATTGGGATTGTAGTCACCGACCAAAGGAGTGTTGCCTTGTGATAAGCCGATGGGATGGACATTGGTGTCGTCATCGAGTGCTATACTCTTCCCCTTATCGGAACGATGGGAACGAGAAGAACCTCCACGGCTCGACATTTTTTTAGAAGTTAAGATTAATTAATATAAAAAAAAATAAGAAAGAGTAGTAATGGACTAAAGTAGTAGGATTATAGGAGTGAAAAAATAAAAAAAAAAAAAAAAAAAAAGCGGATAAACCGCCGATTTTGACCAAATCGGTCGATTT
Source organism: Phtheirospermum japonicum (assembly GCA_014905375.1). Classification (NCBI taxonomy): domain Eukaryota; kingdom Viridiplantae; phylum Streptophyta; class Magnoliopsida; order Lamiales; family Orobanchaceae; genus Phtheirospermum; species Phtheirospermum japonicum. Next base: position 1,494,119 of record BMAC01000018.1, read on the forward strand.
CGAGTCGAACCGACAGTTTGAATCAACGGCCACTTGATCTCGACCGTTGATCATCAACGGTCACAAGATCAAGACCGTTGATTTCAAACGGCTCGCTGACGACACAGTCGATCGACTGGCGCAGTCGATCGACTGACTGGCAGTCGATTTACTGAATTTTTTTTTTTAAACCGGCGGTTTACGGTATGGGGAAACCGAGATCGGCCCGCCTTAACGACGGTTCCGGTTACGGTTTAAACCATGGTCAACGGTTTTCGTAACAGTTGACCGCCGGTTCAAACCGGCGGTTGGCCCGGTCCGCCCGAACCGGTGAACACGTCTAAGACCAGGTAAGGAAATTGAGATAGGTAGGAATATGGGCCTAGCTATTTTATTCATTTTGTTTAGTTCGAGTCGGCCTTACAAGTTTTCTCTTTCTAAAATTCTCTATATGTGTTTTCTCCCTCTAAAGCTGCATGATCTTGGTTTCTCTCTTGTAAGCTTTATTTATGGGTTTTCATTGAAAACTTAAGTGTACGTGTGTCCCCTAACATTGGCTCTCTAATTAACATGGGAATCAAATATTAAAACTCTAACCCTAATCATGCACCTGGTCGCCACTATTTTGTACGAACTTTGTCGTTCTTATCTTGTGTCAATGCCGAGCAACTCTCTTTATAGTCACTGGGTCTCCTCTACAGCCCATGGGTCAGGTCGGTCCGAAAGTTATGTTCAGGTGGCCGACACTCTGAGTGCACATTAGTGCTCAATTGGCTCTAGAATTATATTCAGGTTAGCTCGATCGACAAGTTGTCGCAAAGAGCGAATATGCCTGAGCGAAGTAGTTGGTAACCCGTGCACTGTTTGGCTCCCCGACTTAGGTCAGCTCGGCCTTTGATCAGGTCGACCATGTATGTGTGTCAGGCACTAAGCATGTCAGCCATAACGATCGGGTAGACCTCCAGTCGACACTTGTATGCAGTTTGGTTTGGCAGCTTGCCTGCCGAAACGGTTAGGAATGTCCACCAGGGCGATGGGTGCATTGTGCAGGTCGACAGTTCTTGAGTCAAGTCAACCTTCATCTTGATTGGCCTTGAGCATTGTTGCAGTTAAGTGGCTCAGCACTCGGTAGATGGGCACGGTTGCCTGCTCAATGTCAGTGGGTTGGCTCGATCTTTTGTGCGAAGCAAAAGGCGGCTCGACCATAAAGTAGGTCGGCACTCGGGTGTAGCTTGGTCAGCCACCACGCGCGCGAATCAGTGCTTTGCTCATTTCGGCAGTAGTTGGTGCGCGGGACCTAGTCGGTTTGGGAAGTGGTTTAGCACTCTCCAAATCTATTACACGGGTTGTTGTTATTATTCTATTAGATGAATAAGATGCGCAAGCATTTTCACCAACCAAACTCAATTGGGATTGCGAAACTATAATGTTTTCGACTTGTAGTGTGAATACATTTATAATTATCAATTTGTTTGAAATCTAAAATTATGGTAGTTAACTCATGTATTAAAATATATTAATAATAACTAAAATTTGTAAAAAATCTAACTATTTATAATTTAAAACCAATATGCTATATAATTAAAATAAAACTTGATTAAGTTTAAAACAAAAATTAATTATGACATAAATACTTTCAAAATTATCGTGTTTAGCAACATTTGATTTTAGAGGCGACCTTTCTCTTCTTGGTTTTGGAATTGGTTAGGTTTTTCTCAAATCTATTATAATTGATGTCACAGTGTTCATTACACTTGATACTGGGTTTGTGATTTATGGGATAGTAACAAAAAAATATATTATTATATTATGAGGTTAATTCAAATAAAAATATATTGAATTGTAATAATATTTTATAAATAACATATTTATAGTTAATAAAATAAATATTATGTTATATTGTATTGCAGATTTCTTATACTTTAATTAAAAAACTGGTCAAATTATTTTGATACATAAACATGTTGATAGTCGATAAAATAATATTAAATAAAGAATCATTTTCTGCAATCATGTTCATTTGAATTGTGATAGAGTATGAACATAAAGTTAACAATATAACTAAAATAAAATTAAGACTTGAATAGAAATTTAATAAAGAATTAACGCTATCATGATTAATGTGATTAGCAAGATTTATTCTTATAGGCGGTCTTCCTACTTTTCTTTTGGGAATGAATTGATTTTTGGGGCTTTGACCTTTAGGCCAAAAGCAAATGACCATATTTCATTAAATCCAAACGATATTTCATATATTTTTTATATTTATTTTTTATACACACATTACAAATATACCTTAAAAACTAAACCATTACACATTTTCTTCTACGCCCTAATTCCAAGCGAAAAGCGCGCAAATAAAATTTATCGCACCCAAAATCTCACCCTTAATACTTATCAAATAGAACTGAAGATGATTTCTCGGAGCTCATTTATAACGCATTTGATTGGTCCGTGGATTTGAGAATTTCATAGTGAATTTAATACGTTTTAAATTCCATTCTAATTTTTAACGGCTAATAAAATTTCGTAATAATTTATATTAATTTGAAAAAAACTTTTAGAATTTCATGCTATTTAACGGGGATTTGATTGGTCATATGATTGAATTTCATACTAATTTAACTGGATTTGATTTTCGTTAATAATTTAACGGATTTGAGAATTTCATAACGCCTTTCAGAATTCCATACTAATTTAACGGAATTTGATTGGTTTTAGTATGTAAAAAATGTGTGTGATTGAGTTTCTTTCATAAAATTTTGAATTTCATACTCTCTTTATACCATAAGAATTCCATACTTATGTTTTCAGAATTTCATACTAATTTAACGGAATGTGATTGGTTTTAGTATGTAAAAAATGTGTATGATTGAGTTTCTTTCATAAAATTTTGAATTTCACTCTCTTCATACCATAAGAATTCCATACTTATGTTTTAACGGTCATGATTGAATTTCATAACATATTTTTTAAGAATTTCATACCTGTTTTCTATAATTTTTTAAAATTTCATACTTAAAAATTAGTATGTGAATTAGTAAGAAATATTTAGTGATACTAGATGGCATTCATTCGTTTCATACTATTTGATTATAGTTCACTCGCTATTATTTTCTTCATGCTCAATTCGAATTTTAGAATTTCATACTAATTTTACGGGATTGAACTTAGACTTATCGTTACAATTCTTGACCACTCGAATTTTAAAATTTCATACGAATTAACGGGATTTTATTGAATTTTCATATTTTCCTTCTACTATATGGAATAAGTATGATTGGGTTTCTTTCATGTAAAAAACTCATTAATTAGTCCACACTCAGAACGATAGCTGGTTCGGTTAAATTTGTTCATTTGATTGGAATATTTTAGGGTAATACAGACTATTTGCCATAAATTATTTATTAATTAATAATATTAATTTGGGCCTATATGAGACAAAAACTAA
>BMAC01000018.1:1504449-1540367 GCA_014905375.1 Phtheirospermum japonicum
AGTATTGCCATTTTATTATTATTATTATTAAGTAACTCAATTTTCTTTTTGTGAATTTCATGTGGCATGCTGTGGCTTCATGGACATGGGATGCTCAAGATGAAACATGTGGCATTTGTAGGATGGCTTTTGATGGTTGTTTGTCCTGACTGTAAACTCCCAGGAGATGATTGTCCTCTAAGTAAGAACCGAGTTCATTTTTCATGCCTTTTGTTTTCCGGTTCTGTTATGTGTTTTGTTATTTTGTTATTTTCTTTATAGTGTTATCTGAGAGGGGATTCCAATCTTGTATAGTGGTAATTTTTAATTACATAAATCTATGCTTTCTTTACGAAGGGACTTTTTTAGTAAGAGCTTCTAATAAATATTTTCGATCGTAATTTTTGATGTTGCAGTCTGGGGAGCTTGCAACCACGCGTTCCATCTTCACTGCATCTTGAAGTGGGTCAATTCACAAACACCTACGGCACATTGTCCCATGTGGCCGTAGGGAGTGGCAGTTCAAAGGATAAAATAGTCCAACTCATGTTTCTAGCCCATCATCAATCTTGCCCTTCCTGTTTTCTTTCTTGCAAAAAAAAAAAAAAATAAAAAATAAAAAAAAAAATGTTGTGCTCATTAATTTATATCTTGAGAACCTGTGTTCTGTGAAATCCCACCGGACCTTTAGCAATTAAGATATGACAAACTAATCAAATATTGGATCCCATTATATTTTCATTTAACTAGTTTTCACAGAGGTTCCTCTCACATAGTGCAAAATTAAGTCACATGACTTTTCTTCTATGTTCCCAATATATAGGGTGTCAAATTTACTCGGCGGGACGGGTTACATGCTGGGTACCCGAGATTCAGGTATTGTGCGGTATGACTAATATTGGGTACGAATAGAGTATGACACAAACTTTTGCTCGTTACCCCGACTATAATTTTTATTAATATATATTATGTTATATATGACATATTTTGTGTTGTACGGTATGTTATAATATATATTATGTATTATATATTATAATATACTATATTATGTATGCAATATTATTTATTTGATTTGTGTGATGTTTTTACTTATATTGAATTTTTATTATGTGACTTTGGTAATAATCTTCTAAGATGTCCGTAAAGTACAAATACTAAAAGAGCCTTATTTGATTGAAATCATTGACCGTTTTATAATACAAGACAATGATTAAGGTGTGTCTATTAAAACAAAAAGCATGTTTTATTAAGTGAAAGTATATTTGTTGAAAACTAAGTATATATATGTACATGAATGCATGCATGTCTTAAATATATATAAGCACGTGTATAAACATTATACATGTAAACTAATGATATTTGGATGACTATCTAAGTGCGACTATTATAATGGATCAAGTTAGTAACATATTATTATCAGTGTTCTAAAATCGTTAGGCGGCTATTAGGCGGCGTCAGGCTAGTGCCTAGGACGCCTAGGCGGGGTCTAAGCGGGGCCTAGAATTTCAGAATAAATACCCTGATTTACAACTTTACATTCAACCATTTAATAGTTCAACATACTACCTACTACACAATAAAGTTTATGACAATTCAAAACTAAAAGTAATAATTACAAGTTCCAATTTACAAGTTTAAAACTATTATTCGATTCAAAGTTCAAAACAACATAGATCCATAAGTTCATTAGTTAAATAAAAATATCATAACATATATTACAAAATCAAAATAATAAAAAAATACGCTCAAAAATGACGTCGTTTCAGGACATAATATTTAAAAAAAAAAAAAACTAGCCTGGCGCCTGGGGCGCCTAGGCAGCACCTGGGACGCCCAACGATTTCTTTGGCCGACTTTTAAAAATCATAGGCGGATTGATGGCGCCTAGCGTCTAGGCGCCTGTCGCTAAGGCCGATTTTTAAAACAGAGATTATTATAATAATAACAAGAAGAAGAACAACGAGAAACAGTAAATATTTTGTGGTTTTAACATCAACCATGTATAGCTTAACCTCACCTTATACACGAATTGTAACTACAAAGTCCGTTCCCTTTTTAAATTTTATAGTATTTGTTCCGCATCGTTAAAAAATGAAATAAGTTTGAGCTTTCACTCAATAAATAGAAATTAACTTATGGCTTAGAATCGCGCGGGCATGCTCGCGCGCACGCACACAAGCTTATATTAGTAGTTAAATTCTTATATAAGAGGTCCTTTAACTAGAAAATTTTATTTTATTATATTTTCTTGAGTTGTCGATAAATTATAGGTTTATCGTGAGGATTTTGTGGGAATATTATTATTTTTTTCTTTATTTCTAATAGTATTAGGTTTAGTATTTTATTTGGAGTTAATTAGTGTTCTTATTAGTAGTTAATTTAGTATTTTATCTTTAGGTGTTATAGGAAGAATATTGGTTTCATTTTCGCATGAGGTATTTTCTTTTATTATTTATTTCAAAAGTAGCAGTAGGTGTTTTAATTAATAATGGGTTGTTATTTTATTTTCTTGATTAATACAATTAATGTAAATTAGAATATAATGAAAGTGTTATGTTTTAAAGATTTAATTATAATATTTCTATGTAGGAGGTTTGAATCGAACTTTTTACACTTATTTTGTTATTAAAATAAAAGTTCGCCCGCAAGAGAAATGAGCAATTGTAAGTGGAAAGTTTGACTCGAATCGAATTTCTCGAGAAAGACTAAATGGAAGCAATTTTCGTGTTTGATTTACGAATAAGAAAATAAGGAAAAAGCTATTCTAAACACGCAATCAAGTTTTAGTTTGAGAAGTTATAATATTTAAGATGACAATTTAAATGACGAGAAATGAAATCAAAAACTTGAAAAGATTAATAAAAATGGGGGTTTGGGGCTCTAAAATCATCTCCACGATCAATTGGCATTTGATCGAACACTTAGTCTACGAGCTGGGGTTGTCAATCCCAACTTGTAGATTAAGCTCCTAACAATACCAATTGATAGTTCTAAAATCATCTAGGCACTAGACCCGTGAATTATAACCAACAATCATCGAGAAATTCAACAATACAAACTCAAAACACACATGAATACAAAGAATCAGCAATGGAGAATATTTACCCTTCACTAACAAATAAAACATAATTTTCGATAATTAAAGTAAAACTCTTATGCAAAAGAATCGATAGTTCCAAACATTCGAAGAAAATAACGAGAAAATTGCAATAAATCAATAACTAAAGGTTACCTAGTTAGAAAAGTTCTAATAATCTTCAAAGCCAAAGGATGAGAGCTAATAAAGCTTGTTTGATGCTACGTTACGCTTCTACGAACTAAGCTAATCCACTATGAATTCGATGCTTGAAAATGAAGGAAAAATGAAGAAAAACAAGAGAGTGATTTGAAGAGCTTGATTTCTAAAAAAAAATTATATTTATAGGGGTGAAATGAGGGCAATATAGTCATTTTGCCCAAAATGGCCAAAATTGACTTGACCACCGATATTGGAAAATAGCCCCATTGATGACGCGTCGATTGGGAGTCGAAGGTGCGTCGACTGGGCGTCGATGGCACGCATCGATCGATGGATGTGCTTCACGGGTGCGAGTCGTATTTTGGTCATATCAAGCCAGTTGTGATCCTTGGGAGCACTCTTAGGCTTGATCGACTTCCCTAAATAAAGAAAATAAAAAATAATATATTACAAAAAGTAAAAGAGAAATACAAAAAATACTAAAAAAACGATAAAAGCTACGAAGACGCAAAATAAGGGAAAACGGGACAAAATACGACTAAAGTACACACAACAAGACACAAAAATACACGAAAATCACACACAAATATATACCAATAAAGGTCCTATATTTTATTAGTGTTTAATTTATAGGTAGTTTACTGAATTAGCTCTATATTAAGTTGTTACGTACACAAATATATTAATATAATTAGGGATATGGTTATATTATGATACTTTGATGTAATAGAATCAGTTATAACTTATATTTCATCTTGTTTAGATCTATTTAAAAGAGGGAGTAAAAGCTGGTCTATATTCGTGACATAATAACTTTTGGACCTTAGGTAAGTAGAAATTCATCTGCAAGTTCAATGCATAAACATAGTATTACTTTTACTTATATGATGATCATTATGTGTCACATTAATTTCCTTCAGTAGTTATGAAATGTGGATAATGTGATATGAATATGTATTTTATAAAGCATATCATTCACAAGCATTAGAATATGTAAATACGAATAATGTTTCATGAGCACGTATGACACAAATTTTCAAGGAATGATGTTTTATGGACCACTAATAGTGCACCGAGGCATGTGGAATATGATTATATGATATTTGAGTCAGTGCCTTGCGAGACATATGGATGAAGCTACTTCAAGATGTAGCTCAGTGACCTATGAGGCAAACAGACTAACTCCATGAACATGTGAAACATGCTTATATGATATTTGAGTTATTATTCTGCAAGACAGTCGGACGGGGCTACTTCATGATGTAGCTCAATGCCCTGTGAGGCATACATACTAACTCCATGATTATGAGTTCCCAGTGCCATATGAGCATTCGGACGGGGCAAGCTGAAAAGGCAGTTCAGTGCCATGTGGCATTCAGACTGGGATATTATGATGAATGATAATGATTATACGATGAGCTCTTTACGGTGCATAGTAGATGGGTCAAGGGCCTTATTAAAGAGAAGAAATTCAACAAAAATTCTCATTCACATGACATTGCATAATTACATTGCAATGACTTGTGATGCTCATCCAACATGCATAATTTCTAATTATTGAGTTTTAGCTCGTTTAGTTTATGCATTGTAGATGAACCTGTTAATAATTGATTTCTAGCTGATTGGTTTGTTGGAATTCTTGCGATTATTGAGGATCATTGTACATGGAGGCGACCTGTTAGACTAAACTTTTGGTTTACTTTACTTTTGAAGTTTGAGTAACTCTGATGTATATAAGTATTAATAAAAGCTATTAAAATAGTCTGAAACTTGTAAACATGCTTAAAAGTCTGCATATATGGGTGAGCCTTTTGTTTGAAACTGAGTTTTTACATATCGTTTTTTAAAAGAAAAATACTTGACATATTTTATGAATTCCAAATTCGTTTAGTATATATATGTGAGGAGTGGTTGTAACAGAGTGGTATCAGAGCCCAGTTTGAGTCCTGTAGACTGTCCATGTACAAGAACTCAAAACTTATGGAGCTCAATAATCCCAGTAAGTTGTTTGAATTTAATTCGTGATTCATTATATATCTCATGAATTATAATGATCGGGTGTAACTGAAATTATATTCAATAAGTACTATAACTATGGAGAGAACTTAAAGTAATGGAAGAGAAAATAGAAAGAAAGATGAAGGGATACAAAATCTATGGGATGAGCGCAATGCTATTATTAATCATTTTACCGAGCTTATAGAACGACAATCGATTTAGGTTCAACAACTCGTCCAGCACAGGGATGCATGTGGCTAAACTAGAGTTGAAATTAATCGACCATGAGCTTAAGTAGAACAACTAGAGATGGTGAGATAATTAGGAAACTGAAACCGCCTATATTTGAGGATACAATAGATTCCGTAGGTACAAAAGATTGACTAATTGACTAAGGACCTAAGAGGATATGTTTATGCACATTAAAATCTCCGAAAAAGAAATGGTGTTGTGCAATTTATTTTATGTTGTACAAGACACTATTGGGATACAACGAAGGGCATCATGGACGCGACAACCATGATCCAAGAGAGATTTAAAGAGCTATTTAAGAATAAATACTTCACAACTTATATATGTGTAATGAAGGTGAACGAGTTTATACAATTAAGTTAAGGAAGTATGATCGTTGCAGACTATATTTGCAAGTTGCTGGGAGGCGTTGGCAACAAAACAAGTTTAACTAAAAATTAGGCATACATAGGAGGTTCGACACTAATTCACACAAGAACAAGAACAAATCTGGGTTGAAGATGAAATTAAAAGGCCCCATCAATTTCAAATTCCAAGACCTAAACTTCAACAACGACAAGATCATGAGCAAGGAGATACAAGCAAACACTTAAAGACCGATTACTATAAAGAGCCAACATTATAATTCTCATGCCGTGATAATACAGTGGAACTTAGCTTTGGGGAACTAAAGCATGATTCTTATGGGGCCAAACTGGACTCATAGCTCTTATGTGCTAAATTAAATAAAAATCAAAACCACGAGAAAGAGCATCAATCAAAGGTTTTACCATGGCTCATGGCAATATTTTGGTGAACCAAGCTGTTTTTATATGGCTACCACCATATCGTGAGATGGAGTATGTGATAAACTTCCAACCATGAACAACGCCAATATCCAAACTACCATTGGCACTAGCTGAGTTGAAGGGATTTGAAGATATCCAAGTGCAAGAGTTTCTAGAAGGCCTAGTTTCATCGTGGTATGCATTAGTGCTATTTTTTTGTAAAAGAGATAACACGTTTAGGCTGTCCATAGACTGTATAGATCTATAGAGTTACTTTAAAAAATAATTACTCTTTTAACCTAGAATTGACGAGTTGTTTGACCAAATTCAAGGTGCAACCATATTTTTTATAACCACTTCAGTATTAATGCAACTAACTATAAGAATGTGGCTTTTAAGTAGAGTGAATTCTATTAGGAGAGATTTCAAGAATTGAAAAAGGAGATTAACTTCAACATCTTTTCCATAAATTCCATTGGGTACTAGAGATTTTGTAGTTTACAACCAAGCTTCAAAGAACTTTTTAGGTTGCATGCCGAAATAAAATAGTAGGGAAATAACATATCCACCTAGGTAGCCCGAGAAATTTGAGAAGAGTTACCACACACATGATTTAGAGCTTGCAGCGGTGGTTTTTGTGCTTAAGATTTGGAGATATTTTTTTTATGGAGAACGATGCAAGATTTACACTGTTCATAAAGTTTACAATATTTCTTCACGCAAAAGGAGCTTGATATGAGACAAAAAGTTTATTTGGGTTTGCAATAGATTATGATTACATAATCAAAGATCACCCTCCAATGTGATAGCGGATGCATTGAGTAAGAAGGCGACGCTCAAAAAATGCAATGATGGCTTTAATCCATATACAAGAGTTGCTAAACTTATATAGAATGAATATTGAAATCGTATAAAAATTATTGGAAGCAAAACTAAGTAGCTTTAAATCTTCAACCTACATTCATTGATAGAATCAAACAAGAACAACACGCCAATGAGTATTAATCTAAAGTGAAGAAAGATCTCACATCAGGGATATCACCTGACTTCCAACTGTCCAATAAATTTGTTCTTCAATTCAAGGGTCGATTACGTGTACCAAATGTGAAGAGCATTTGTGAAGACCTTATAGAGAAATCTAATTCAATACCTTATCATGTACATCCAGGATCTACCAAAAGGTATAAAGACTTGAAGATGTATTACCGATGGCCAGGTATGACAAGATATATAACTCATTACTTGGAACAATGCTTAACGTGCTAACAAACATTGTTGATGAATTTTTCAAAAATCTTATAAGGTAGGATGTAATTTCTCAAGTTTGATGAATTTTCTAGATTACATTTCTGCTATGTGATTTTTCAAATTTTTGTAAAGTAGTAAGTAATTTTCCAGATTTTACTTTATACTATATAATTTCTCATATTGATTGGCGTGTAAATTCTCAAATTTTACTAAAGTAGCATAGAAGTTCCCAAATTTTGCTAAGTAGTATGAAATCTGACCAGTGAGGTCTCCAACGACAACCAAAGCGGTGGTATTTAAATCTCATGACGTAGATAATATTGCGAATGTAGTATTAAATCTCCTGACGTAGTTTGAAATCTTACTATAGTATATAATTGGTTAGTAGACTATATTAATACTCCTATATGGTACTTTGAACTTATTGAGCATTTAGGATCATATGTTTCCTGTTCATATGAGAATTGTCCCAAAATTAATATGTAATAAAAAAAAAAAATGAATACTCATTTACCCATCGGGCACTATTCATATAAACACGAATGAGATTAGAGTAGGTACAAACAATGTTTTAAAAATCGGACCGGTGAACGAACCGGTCTCCTACCGGTTCACGGTTCAACCGTCGGATCGGTCCAAACGGTATTAATAAAAATATAATATTCTTAATTATATAGTATGAAATATTATGTAATGTATTAATATAAATATTTATTTGATTCGTATCTGAGAAAAATAATTAATTTATTATATATATATTTTTAAATTATTTATACTTTATTAAATATATTAATATAATTTTTTGTTAGAGATATTAGTCATAGGCCACTATCTTAATTATCAGTCTAGATTATTGAGAGAGAAAAATAGAAAAATAAATCTTAATTATCAGTCTAGATTATTGAGAGAGAAAAATAGAAAAATAAAATTGACCGAACATAATTTAATTTTTTTCATATCACTTGATTGAGTTCCATGCATCATTAATATAATTAAGCCAGTTTAGTTGAATTATACACATTATTTGCACATAACAAACGGCTTAACCGGTTCAACCAGTTTTTTTACCAATTTTTCGCGGTTTAACCGGTTTTGACTGGTTTAACCGCTAAAACGATTTTATGGGTGTGATCGGACCGAATCAATGGCCGAATCCGGTCTTACCGGTTGAACCGGCCAGTCTGGTCGATTTTTAAATCATTGGGTACAAACCCTCGTTTACATCCTACCAGATATCGAATGTGAATCGAAAAACTTCTTTGTTAAAGGAATTATTTCCTTTTACTTCACCTATTTATAAAGAAATACCTAAAAAAACAAAATGTCTTGTTATATAGCTTTAGTTGAAATTAAATGATATCGATTCAGATCTAATTATAATTCGAATAGCACTCCTCTGGGCTCATATTGCTCACAACAATGATCATTGTTAAATGCAATAATGTAAAATATTTGGTCAATAATATTCTGATATTGTTACATAAACTTTTGTAAGGATGAACCGTCTTTTTATTAACATCACAAAAGTGCAAGCTAATGGAATGTTTACACGTGTTTCCAATACACAGTGTTAATAAAACATATAAAGGTAATATTCGACCAACTTTGCTCTAATCAATTTGCTCAAGATTACTATTCTTCAAGCTTCTTAGATGACTAACCAGTTTGAGGTGTCGGTTTGCTACTTGACCCCATGTTCCCATAAAAACAAATAAACATTACCAATTGATGACTAGTCATTATCATTATCCCACAAACACAAATAAAACATTACCAATTGATGACTAGTCATTTTCCAAGACCCTAATTCAAAATTATTACTAATTGTTATGATTTGACAATGATTTTCATGGTGTTTTGAGATGGTGTGTAGATTAATAGATATAATATTCGAGAACGATTTTCATGATGGTGTGTAAATTTTATTCATTGCTTTGTATTTGCAACTAACAAAAGACAATGCTAATTTTTCTCCTCAATCAATACATACTTTCTTGTTTGGTTTTATTTTTCCCACAGATTTATCCTACTTCGTGTTATGTTTCTAAGCCATTACGTGACATTTCATTTGGGTTTAGGTTTACACGCATTCTCAGGCAAGATCTTTAAACGGCGCTCATCAAATAAATTCGTATCAAAATATAGAATAAATATTATGAATATCAATGTCACCATAATTGCAATACTCGAAAGTAACAACTATATTATTATACAATGAGCCAAACCAAGACACTTACATAATGACACATTACAATATGATAAAAGTAATATAAAATCGCCACATACTTTAGGGAAATATATATATGTAAAAGGGAAGGAAAAAGAAAAGGAGCAAAATAAAAGAAGAAAGGGACAAGCAGCCTAACACCAACACCAAATCAAACAGCACTCACTGCCCACCACACAAGGATTAAACTTTATAGCCCTTTTGCATATTCCCCTGTCAAAGATTAAAGAGTAGGATGCCTACTTTGTCAAAAAATAGAGAAAGCCAACTTTTAAATATGTTCTAGAAACTTCCATTATTTAAGTTTATGTCCTTTATTGAAAATTTGGACCCAAAGTTGCCAAGTAATATGAATTCTTTTGCATACTTGACAAAGGGAATTTTATATATTACACATAATCAATACATGTAAAGCAATGTAATTTATTTTATTTTGTTACTCATCCAAAAGTTGATTAATTAGAATTTAGAGTCCAATATTGATTTTCTTAGTAACAAAAAAAATAAAAAATGCAACGGTTTCATAAGCATATAATTCCAAACATTAAAGGAGGAATTCAGAAATTACCATTTTAAAAGATCACTACTTGGTGATGGCATAGATAGCATATATAATTCCAGGGATGTAACCAAAAAGCGTCAGTATCAAACAAATCCAGAATTCAACCTGTACAAAAACGTTTATGACACTCAAAATTAAAGAGTAATTAAAATAAATGAGGAACAAATATTCATCATATCAAAATTGAAGCTCAATAGGTATGAATAGTTTTGTTCTGTTAATTTACGCATATAGAATTTCTTCGTTTTAACATTTTGATTTGAACTATTTCTCTGGGGAAAAAAAAAAGTTATAGCATCACCCATTAAACAATAATATCAAATCAAAATACTAAAAAATTAAAAAAAAAAAACACGGTTCTCATCCAAAAATTCCACAATAACAACAATTCCTCAAAAAAAAAAAAATCAATTTAATAACAACAACAAAATCGACTGATTAACTCCAAAAAGAAAGTAAAAAAAAAAAAAAAAAGAATAATTGGAAATGAAATACCTCGCAGCCAAACTTAAGGAAGACACCAAGTGGAGGCAAAAGAATAGCGATGATGATATCAATACAAGTTGCTGCCCCCATTTTATTATTATTATTATTATTATTATTATTATTATTATTATTATATCTCTTCCTTTTGATCTTTCAGACAAAATTGAGGATGGAAATAATCTCTATTGATTAAGATTACAATTCTCTTTTAAAAACTGCAGAGTGAGTGGGATGAGGATGGAGTAAATAGAAAACCAGCGCTGGAGGTACGTGTTCAGTGCTGATTGGTTGCGGGAAAGTGAGGATATACGTGCCCTTTTTTAACAAATGATCCCAATTAGAGAGATATTTAAAGTGGAAAATGATGCACCGCCAGCTCTGATTGGATTAAATTAGATTTGGGAAGTTCAGAAAGTCATTTTTTTTTTTATTGTTATTTTATTTTTAATAAAAATGATAGAATATAATCTTACAAATATTAAGTAATTAAAAAAAAATTATGAATACTTCAAAAAATTTAGATTAATAGCATTTAAAATTCGAAAAAGATAAATAAAAAACAAAAAAAAATATATTCTATAATTTTTAATTCAGAAATAAATACAACAATTAATTAAATTCAAAAAAATAAAAATAAGTTGAAAACAATATTTTAATTCAAAAAATAAAAATAAAAATTATAGAATACAAACATTTATTTTTTATTTTTTGATTCAAAAATAAATACATAAAATTAATTAAACTCGAAAGAAAATCGTAAAAATATTAAAGACTTCAAAATAAAATCTGATTTTTTTATAAAAATTATTTTGTAAGGTTTTTAATTATTTCTAATATTCTCAGTATTTTATTTATCATTTTTATTAAAAATAGAAAAAATTAAATTAAAAAAAAGTCTTACAATATCTCCACTCAAATATCACTTCAACATTGAAATGATCGAAATCACACAACTTCCATTCAATCCCCTACTGACATCACTTAGCATCAACCATCAATTTTACCATGTACATGATCTTTTAAGTGCATGACCGCGTACAAATTATATCATTAGGGGCCGAAGTAGGGATGTGCAAAATTCGACCAAAAACCGAACCGACCGAATAGTACAATTCGGTTCGATTTTTCGATCGGTGGTTCGGTTTTCGATCGTAAAAATCTCGATTAATTTGGTCGGTTTCGGTTTGACTACCAAAAAAACCGATATAACCGAAGCGACCGAAATATATATATATATATATATATATATATATATATATTAATTATATATTTTTGATTTATTTTTATGGCTTAGAAAATAATGGAAATCTTTTTATTAAAAAAAAAAGAAAGAGGAAATCGGTTCGGCCCGAACCGACCGAAACTGATCGAAATATTTCGCTTCGGTTTTCCAAATTTTTTCGGTCGATTCGATCGACCGAACCGATCGATGCACACCCCTAGGCTGGAGGTTGGCACCCCAAAATTTGATTAGTTGACCCCATTATTTTTTTGGACAAAAATAGACATGTTTAAAAAAAATAAAATAATCTTCTCATAAAATTGATTTGAACATTAAAAAAAAAAAAACATCTTCTTCCTCCCAAAACCTTTCAAGATCCATTTCAAACCCCACCTCAAAACAAAACTCAATAATGGGGGATGATAGTAAATAAGATGAATGATGCAAGTCTTCTCTACAGTTTTTTTACATTCTTTCATCACTTTTTCGTAATAAAATGGTTCATTAGAGCTCACTGTCGCAGTTTTGTTCGAATTGGTAATGATGAATATAAACAGGTTGTTCGGAAAAAGTTCGGACACACCATAATTTATGGCAAAAAATAAACTGTTCGGACCAGATTTTCAAACATGGGTTTCAAGTTCGAAAATCTGCTTCGAACAATTGGTTTTTTGTTAGAAACAGAGTGTTCTAAAAAAAATTCTGAACATTACACAGTAATTCTAAGAAAAATTCGAACACTACACATTTGTTCTAAAAAGAATTCGAACACTACACATCTGTTCAATAAAAAAATCGAACACTGCTTCATTGTTCGTGAAAACAGAGTCAAACCCTACGGTAGGCCAGATTATTTTTTTTCAATTTTTTTTGGAGGAACACTAATTTTCTCAAAGATGAGAGACTAACCCTAGATATTTGATTGCTTAATATGATCCATCTCTTTATTTTTTGAATTTTTTTTTTCGCACCTTTTCTTTTCCTTTCTTCTTCGTTTTTTCCTTTCTTTTCTTCTCAGTTTTTTGTACGTCTTCTTCATTTTTTTTTTCTTTTTTTGTATATTATGATTTTTTTTGTTTATATTATTTATTAGATAGGGGAAGTATAGAGTTCATAGGGTTGGTTTAGTGAAATTCTAATGCATTGGGGTGTTTTTATCTATGGGGTCAACTCATAAATTTTTGAGATGCAAATATACAGTCCCATATCTTTATTACAAGTTTCACTTAGTGCCTGCTTAATTGAGCGTTTGGTAAGAGCTGATAGTATATTCTCCTACAAATAACTCTTTAATAGTGTTTGATAAAGAATCTCAATCAACCACTAATAGCTGTTAGGGCCCAAAAACTGTTGTTCACATAAAACTACGAATACTAAATTTTTCTGAATAGGTTCTAATAATAAATACCAAATATCGGTATTATCCTCCCTAAAAATAAAAAATCTCTCTGATTTGGTGCCAAAAATCAAGACTCCCTTTTTCTCTCTTAACACAACACATAATATTTTTTTTCTTCCCTCTCGTCAATCAATTTCCTTCACTCCCAAATCCCGAATTATAAATAATTTTATATGTGGTTCGCAAAAACCAATTGAGTTTGAGTTTCGATTAATAATTGGACATTCTCAGCATCGAATTTCCTTCACTTCTTACATTTTTTTTTAACCCTTTACTATTTATATGTAAATATGTTGGACACTCGTCTTATGAATATTACACAAGATTGGGAGGTTAAGGAAGAAAAACAAGTTCAAAAGACTTTCCCTCATATTAGAATGATGTACTTGTAATCCCATTGCCCATTTTACCAATAAAGATAAATATAGATCATGTAAATGCTTCACTTTATTTAGAATTAGAAATGTAGATATATATCAATTATAGTTTGAATTAAGCTTTAATGGTGCGAGAGAATAATAACCGTTTCTGAAACTGTTTTTAGTATTTCTATTCACGTAGTTACAAAGAATGAAAGACGAAACCTTTTTTATACTCTATTACATTTTCTATATTCTTAATTTGGTCGGCCCAACTTAAAGTATTGGACCGTAAGCATAAGTACCAAGTAATACAGTTTGTATTCTTCGAGTAATGAAATAAGCTCTTTATGACGACCTCCTCCAAGTAATGCAGTGAGCTCTTATGACGACCTCTCTTTAAGTAGTGCAGCAAGTTCTCATGACGACTTACCAGGTCGGTACTACGACCTACCAAGTCAGCACTCATTCGACCTGAAGTTATTAGGTCGCTGAGACCTCATGATATCAGGTCGCTAGTAAGCTATGCACTCATGTGACCTCATATTTAACATCACACACACACCTCAAGTTGGGCTTCAATGCAAATCAAGCATAGCCAACTTGAAAACAAAATTGTAGAACAAGTCAGGGCCCAAAGCTTTAGTAAACAAATCAGCAAGTTGGTTAGCCGAGCTTATTTTCTGAGGAGAAACCAGACCTCGTTTGTATTGATCCCTAACAACATGGCAATTGATCTTAATGTGCTTGGTAGGCTCATGAGAAACTGGATTAACTACTATATAGAACTGCCTGATTGTCATAATAGAAAGGAATGGATCTGGGAACAGGTAGAGAGAAGTCCACGGCTAGGTAACTAATCCACTGAATCTCACAAATAGCAGAAGCCATAGCTCTATACTCAGCCTTAGCAGATGATCTAGAAACTGTAGTCTGTTTCTTTGTTTTCCAAGAAATAAGAGAATTACCCAAAAAATGCAGAACCCTGTGACTGACCTTCTGGAATCAGAACAGCAAGCCCAGTCAGCATCACTGTAGGCTTGAAACTGAAAGAAACCTTTTGCAGAATAAAAAAGACCCTGATAAGGACATCCTTTTAAATAATGGAGAAGGTGAATAGCTGCATCCCAGTGAGATTGGCAAGGATTGTTTACAAATTGGCGAAGCTGTTGAACATGAAATGTGATTTCTGGCCTGGTCATGTTAAGATAGAGCAATATCTCAACCAATCTTCTGTATTTATCAGGAGTAGAGAGAGGGTCCCCACTCCCATTGACCAATCTTAACCCTTGAGGAAAAGGTGTGGAGACTGGTTTGCAGTTTAAGAGTCCAGTATCTTGTAAAATATCTAGTATGTATTTCCTTTGATGTAAGTAGGTACCTGAACCAGTTCTAACTATCTCAATGCCCAAAACATATCTATCAGATCTTAGATCTTTGATGGTGAATAGAGAGTGCAGATAAGACTTGACAACTTCAATGGCATTGAGGTGAGTACCAATCACCAAGATGTCATCCACATATATAACCAGGGCAAGAAAACAATTATCATCCTTTTCGATTAAAAAAACAATGGTCATTCAGGGATTGCTTGAAGCCCAAACCAACAAGTTTAATGCAAAATTCATTGTTCCATTGCTTGGAAGTCTGCTTAAGCCCATATAAACTTCTTTTCAAATGGCAAACTTATGAGTATCAACTTTCAAATAGCCTTCTGGAATGGTCATGTAAATATCCTCATCCAGATAGCCATGCAGGAAAGCACTGTTGATGTCCATCTGGTGGATTTGCCAACCATTCATGGATGCTACAACAATTAGAAACCTCACAGTGACCATCTTTACTACTAGAGAAAAATTATCTACATAGTCCACTCCATATTTCTGATGGAACCCTTTTGCTACCAACCTTGCTTTATACCTCTCAACTGTCCCATCTGGATTCATTTTAATCTTGTACACCCACTTACATCCTATTACCTTCTTTTCAGATGGCAAACTCATCAAATCCCAAGTGTTATTGGATTCCAAAGCAGCCAATTCTTTGTTCATAGCCTCCACCCAATGGCAATCCTTGCTTACTTGAGCATAACTTGTAGGTTCCTGCAAGTTAGATACATTAGGAAGGCAATATATGTGTTAGAGAAGTGAGGTGATACTGTGTAAGGAAAAGTGTTTAGAGGATAGTGAGAGGTTTTGGAGGAAGCTGAGCTCACTGGTATGTGGTCAATGACATTATAAGTAACATAGTCCTGAAATCTGATGGGAGGAACAATTTTCCTAGCTTGCTTTCTGAGAGCAATAGGTTGCATATGAGATGAATTAGAGATAAGATGTGTCTGGGATGAATTTTCACCAATGTGATTGTCAAATGATTTTGAATAATCTGGTATAAAACATTCAGATATAGGTAGAGGGGTATCTATACATTGAGGTTGAATAGAAGGAAGTTCATATTCAATGAAATGAGCTTCCCTGGTGATTATGGTTTTCTTGGAGTCCAGATTAAACAATTTATATCCTTTCTTGCCACTCTCATATCCCAGAGAAATACACTTAAAAGCTCTAGAGTCAAATTTTGTTTTATGAGGAGTAAGTTGGTGGCAAAAGCAGTGCAGCTAAAAGGTTTGAGGTGTGCATACTCAGGAGATTCGTTGTATAACATTTCATAAGACATTTTCCAGTTGAGGAGAGAGCTAAGAAGTCTTTCGATTAGGTATGTAGTTGTGAGAAATAAGAAAGGCCAAAAATCAATTGGCAGTTTGGATTGAAATAACAATGACCTAGCGACATCAAGAAGATGTTTGTGCTTTCTCTCCACAACTTCATTTTGTTGTGGAGTGTAGGCACAACTCTTTTGGTGTATAATTCCATGAGAATAACAGGGTAGCACAACAATTATTTATAAACTCCCCTCCATTATCTGACTTGAAAACCGTAATTCCCTTTTCAAATTGATTTTTAATCATGAGGATAAATTTTTCAAGAAAATGAGTGACTTGATTCTTGTGTGTCATAAGGTAGGTCCAGGTCGCACGACTGTAATCATCTACAAGTGTGAGAAAATAAAGAGTATTGTAAAACATATTCCTAGAATGAAAAGGTCCCCATGCATCAATATGTATAAGATCAAAACAAGCATCTGTATGTGTGGTGCTAATAGGAAAAGGTTTTATGTGTTGTTTAGACAAATGACAAACTGAACAGTTCTTTATTACCTCAGCAGAATTTTCATTACAAAAGGATTTCAGAATATGTAAATGTTGTAAGGTAGAGGTAGAAGCATGTCCTAAATGTTTGTGCCAATTTTATTACAATGGAAAGAGCTTACTACAGAATTACAAGAAGATTTATGATTGTGAGCTGAGGTGTGAAGTACATACAGTCTTCCAATAGCCTGTCCTACAACAACTGTGTGAGCAGTCTTCTGGTCCTGCATCACACAATGAGATGGATAAAAAATACACTTGATGTTTGCTGTTTGGGTCAGTTGTGAGATGGATAGGAGATTATATTTGAATGATGGGACTAGCGGGACATCATTAAGTACAAAATTCTCAGAAATTTGAACTTCTCCAGAGTGTGTGACTATTTTTGAGGAACCATCTGGTAGATAAACAATGAATTTGGAGTTTATTGGCTTTATGTGGTTGAGAAGTAGAGGATTGACACACATATGCCTACTAGCTCCAGTAAGAGTTGCTACTAATATGCTCAAAATTACTAAGGGCAAAATGCGGTATTTGACCTGTATATCCAGCAAAATGAGCAAAGTCTCCTTTAGGTTCAATGCCTCCTGTTCCCAGAGTAGCCATGTATTTGGCTAGTTCCTTCTGTATGATCCCAGTGATATCTGGTTGCACTGAGTTAGCCTTTGAAGCCCCTTGTGCTTTATCATTTTTACCTATATCAGAGTGAGCCATGTTTGCATCGAATTTGAACTTTTGATCTTTGGGTCCCTTATACCAGTCTGGATAACCATGAATTTTGAAACACTCGTGTATTTCATGACCATTGAAATAACAATAGCTGCAAGTCAATTTTTCTTTTTCTTCTTTGGTTCTCCTCATGTTGTTTCTTCCCTTAAAACCTTATGAACCTCCTGATCCTTGTCAAATTATTCCTGTTTGTCTTGAAATATTACCTTGTCCATTCCACTGTCCATAACCCTGACCTACTTTACCATGGTTATTTCCAAATTTCCTCACATTAACCATCATAGCTGCATTATCAATACCTTCACTAAAGGTCTGATTTACATTTATCTGCTTTTCTACCCTCAGAATCATAGAATAAGCTCTATTGATATTTGTCAAAGGATCCATCAGAAGCACCTGACCCCTCACATGCTCAAAACTTTCATTCAATCCCATTAGAAACTGCATAAGCTTGGTATGTGCATCATTTTCTAACCAAATTTTGTGAGCTCCACAGGTACAGCTCAGTACAGGAACCAAATTAGAATATTCATCCCAGAGTTTCTTCAGTTTTGTAAAATATGGAATAACAGAATCATAACCTTGATTTATGTTTGCAATTTCTCTTTGCAGCTGATAAAGTTGTGGTCCATTGCATTGCCCAAATCTCTGCTCTAATTCATTCCAGAGCTCACTAGAAGACTGTGCATAAATGAATGCATCCACAATGTCATGAGATATGCTATTTAGCAACCATCTGGTAACCATAAAATTAATATTTTGCCAGACTTCAAAATTTGATGAGCATTCAGCTGGTTTTGGTACTCTGCCATTCACGAACCCTAATTTTATTTTCGTCCCCAGTGCGATTACCATAGCTCATCGCCATGGCAGATATTTGTTGCCATTTAGTGAATTGGTAACTAGAACCATTCTTGGATGATCTGAACGTACAACTAGAGAGGATTATCTTCTCGAGTTGCAGATTGATTTGCATAGATCGCATTTTGTACTCCGTCGGAGCTATAATTACTTGTGAGAGCTCTCTTCTTTGGATCGATGGTCGATACAGCCATATCTATGGATTACCAAGTTAAACGATCTGATACCATGTAGAGTTTTTGTATCAAACTATATTTTCAATTATAGCTTGAATTAAGCTTTCATGGATCGAGAGAAAAATAAACGTTTCTGAAACTGTTTTCAGTATTTCTGTTCACGTAGTTATAAAGTATGAAAGACAAATCTATTTATACTCTATTACATTTTCTATATTCTTAATTGGGCTGGCCCAACTTAAAGTATTGGACCGTAAGCGTAGGTTCCAAGTAATACAGTTCGTAGGCTCCAAGTAATGCAGTGAGCTCTTTATGACGGCCTCTTAGTGCAGTGAACTTTTATGACGACCTCTCTCAAAGTAGTGCAGCAATTTCTCATGACGACCTCTCGTACGGCTTACCAGGTCGGTACTACGACCTACTAGGTTAGCACTCTACGCTACCTGAAGTTATCAGGTCGCTGAGTAGATCGACACTCTTGTGACCTCATGATATCAGGTCGTTAGTAAGCTTTGCACTCTTGCAACCTCATATTTAACATGAAACACTTATTTTACCAACGAGGTCTTGTTTGGAAGCCAGGCTCACTCATGATAAGAGGTCTTGATTTTATTTATTATCTTGTTTAGTATCAACGATTCTAATCAGTATGGCTTGTTCTGTTAGGCCTGCGAGTCAAATTTTATGTTTGACGGAGAAGTAATCGGACCCTCCCCCACCGACTATTAATTGAGCTGAATCTGGACTTTGACATCATGTGTGTTTTACATCTTTATCCCTACAAACTATTGTGTTATTACAATAGGGTCCCCATCTAGCACTTTATATACATGTAAAACCACATATATGTATATAAATAGATGCAATTGTTCTCCATCTCCCACAATCGCATGCCCCTTGATCAAGTGAAGATTTCTGCTTCTTTTTATATAGTTTTTTCCTTTTAACTTCTAATATCTATTTAAATGTCCCTTGCCAAGTTCCAAACTCATTGGAGAATTTCTTTTTTCGTTTTGAATTGGTAGTGGAAAAAATAAACATGCATGTTTTGTGAGTAGCATTTAGTTTCCTTTTCTACTCTATGTATCAACAACAAACATCTACCTTTTTTTTTCTTTTCAGAAACCCATTTACTGATAATATATGCATATGTTTGTATTTTAATTTTTTTTTATGAGCTTTGAGTGAATACTTTTATAATAGTGTTATATTTTTGAGATTATGTGTTGAAGGTGTATGATTTGATTACAAACATATGCATAGATTAAAATCTTTGTAACAGACGCTTCATTTTTTGTTGTTTTTTTGGAGGAACTAGATTTTAGCCAGAGTTCATATAACTTTTGACATTGTCATCTGAAAAGTTCATTTTTTTTGCAGTATATGTGAAAGCATCGACTAGATATTTTGTAACTAATTTCTCTTGTTTAAATATGTATATGAGAGTTAGGCTTATTTTCTCCCTATATTATACTTCAGAAAAAACACTCATAGTACTGAAGACACCAACAGTTGAAGATAGTAATACTGGAAAGATAAAGTGGACTGAGGAGCAGTCCAACGTATTTATGGACATATTCATAAAAGGCACTGAGAAAGGTTATTGGAGTGGGAATGGCTGGGACGTGAAAGGATGGGAATGGCTGAGGAACAAAATGAAAGCTGCAGGGTTGGATTTTACTACCAAGCAGATGAAGAATAGATGGGATTGGATGAAAGTGATGTGGAAACTATGCAGAGATCTTAAAGATCCAAATATTAGTGGCTTAGGTTGGGATTATAATTAAGGAACAATTGACATAGATGATGAATTGTGTAAATCTAAAATCGAGGTGAATATATTTTTTGGGCGACGATTAAGTTAGCATAATTGTTATACATCTAAAGCTATTTAATAAATAATAATAACCAAAATTTATTTTTTTTAATCATTTATACGAGAATCCCAAGTTTGCAAAGTTTTGTGAGAAAGGCATTTGGCCAGAATTGGAAAATAAATATATGATGTTATTTCATAACTTGGCGTCTAGAGAGGACTCGCGGGCACCTTCTTCTGGTAATTCACCAACTGAGATGTCAAATGTCTATCGTCCACAATTACCAGATACCCAAGAAGAAAAAGAAATAGGCGGACGAAGATTTGTTATTAATGATGAAGATGATTTTGAAGATAGTTTGGAAAAGTACATGAACACAGGACCTTTTGCAGACACTGCATCTCCTTAAAGTATACCGATGATGTGGAGTTTTGTGGAACTAGATATAATTAAAAAATAGTAGAAGGGAAAAGAAGAGAACGGGTTCTATAAGGAAAAAGGGAATATCTGGAAAATGAGCATTAGAGAGAGTATTGAAGGAAATCATCCGTCATTTATTCTCATTAATCTTGTCAGAATATATACAACTCTATAAGAGTATAATTAGGCTACAATTAATATAATTAGTTTCTAAACATACGCCTTACAATTAATACAGAATATATGGTATGATTGCATATATATGTTCTATCACGCCCCCGCAATCGAAGCGGGAGGTCTGCGAATGCTTAGATTGGCTCGAAATTCATCAAATAGGATATGCGGGAGCCCTTTAGTGAATATGTCGGCAACTTGGTAGCGGGATGGAACATGAAGAAGACGGACTTGACCTCGAGCAACCTTTTCACGTACGAAGTGGATATCCATCTCAATATGTTTTGTGCGTTGGTGTTGAACGGGGTTACCTGAAAGATATATCGCACTAACATTATCGCAATAGACGAATGTAGCCTTGGATGGGGCGATAAAGTTCAAAAAGGAGATTTCGGATCCAACAAGATTCAGAGACAACATTAGCCACCCCTCGGTATTCGGCCTCAGCGCTTGATCGTGACAGAGTCGGTTGTAATTTGGAGGACCAAGAGATTAAGTTGTCTCCAAGAAACACACAATAGCCGGAGGTTGAACGTCGAGTGTCTGGGCAACCACCCCAATCGGCATCAGTGTATGACATAAGAGTGGAAACGGAGGTTCTGTAAAGATGTAAGCCATGGTCCAATGTGCCTCGTAAGTATCGTAAAATACGTTTTAGAGCATTCATGTGGTCAGCCCTCGGATCATGCATATGAAGGCAAATTTGTTGTACAGCGTAAGAGATGTCGGGTCTCGTGAAAGTGAGATATTGCAGTGCCCCGGCGAGTCTGCGATATTGGGTAGGATCGCCAAAAGGAGGACCCGAAGAGGTGCTAAGTTTAGCCTTGGTGTCCACCGGTGTGTGTGAAGGCTTACAGGAGATCATATCAACCCGTTCAAGAATCTCCTCAGCATATTCTTGTTGGGAGAGAAACAAACTGTCCTTGTGTTGAATGACTGCAATGCCCAAAAAAAGCTAAGAGGACCAAGGTCCTTCATAGCAAACTCCGAAGCAATTAATGAGATAATGGATGTACGTAGAGAGTCGGATGAAGCAGTGAGAATGATGTCATCAACGTAAAGGAGAATGTATGCGGTATTATTCCCTTGGTGATAGATGAATAATGAATGATCACATTTACTATGCGAAAAACCAATAGTGGAGACGAAATCAGTAAATCGTTGGTACCATGCTCGAGGTGCTTGTTTGAGGCCGTATAAGGATTTCTTTAAGAGGTAGACGTAGTCCGGATAAATTGGGTCTCGGAAACCCAACGGTTGATGCATGTAGACGGTTTCGCGAAGGTGCCCATGTAAGAAGGCATTTTTTACATCCATTTGATGAATGGACCAAGAATTTGATAGGGCGATGCTGAGAACTGTCCGAATGGTAGCCGGTTTCACCACTGAGCTAAAGGTGTCGTTGCAGTCGATCCCAACTCGCTGAGATTGTCATCATCTACAAGACGAGCCTTGTACCGCTCAAAAGAACCATTAGGACTTATTTTATGACGAAAAATCCACATACAACGTATAATATTAATATCATGAGGACGGGGCACCAACTCCCACGTCTTATTTTTAATAAGCGCATTAAGTTCGTCTATCATTGCCGATTTCTAATTCGGGTCAGATAAGGCAAGTTTAGGATTATGGGGAAGAGGTGATGGCATAACTGAAGATGTTAAATTTAATTGTCGGTTTGGTTTAAATATGCCATGCATGCTTCGGGTTGTCATGGTTCGTGGTTGCGTCGAATGTGCGTCTGATCGAGAGTGGGCTGTTGGACCGGTGCTAGAGTGGGATGAGGTTGTTGGGTTGGGCTGTCGTGTGGGTTGGATATCAAGAGAAGGTGAGTTGAGCCCATTGGCATGGAGTGGGCTTCCGAGTGGATTTGGTGAGTTGGATGGTGAGATGGGCGTATGGGGCGGGGTTGTTGAACTGCTTGCGTCTGTATTTGATGGGTTGCTGAGTGTCGTGGTTTGCTCTAGTTGCTGAAAATGGTGGACTATGTTACTGATTCCGTCGTCCAAGAAATTGTAGGATGAAGGAGTTGGAGAATGAATATTGGCGAATGGAAATTGTGACTCGTCGAAAGTGACATGTCGAGATAAGATGATTTTACGGCTAGAGAGGTCATAACACTTGTATCCGCGGTGAGTAGTGGGATATCCCAAAAATACACATGGAGTGGAATGGGGTTGAAGTTTTTTTATTGTGGTGGAGGGAAAAGAGGATAACACAAACATCCAAAAATGCGCAGATGTGTATATGAGGGAGTACGTCGATATAGAAGTTGAGTAGGCGAAAATTTGCGAGTAGTTTTGAAGGTAAAATATTTAAAAGATACGTCGCCATTTGGAGTGTGTGGTGCCAAAATGAGGGAGGTAAAGAGGCGTGAGCAAGGAGAGTACGTATCAAATTATTGACGGCTCGGATTTTACGTTCGGCTTTACCATTTTGAGAGGAAGTATACGGACATGAAAAACGAAAAACCATACCATTTTGGTGGCAAAAACGTTTGAAGAGGCCATTATTAAATTCCTTCCCGTTATCACATTGAAAACTTTTTATATTTTTCTTAAATTGGGTTCGAATGTGAGTACTAAAGGACGAGAAAATCGAGTAAACCTGAGATTTTTGGCCGATGGAAAAAGTCCAAAGAAAATTTGTGTGGTCATCAAGTAGAAGAATATAGTATTTATGCCCTGCCGTACTTAAAATAGGTGAAGTCCATAAATCACTGTGTACAATATCAAATGGCAACGTAGTGCAAGATAATGACGAAATAAAAGGTAATTTAACAAGTTTTCCAAAAATACAAGAGTCACAAACGTAAGAGCGTGGAAATTGTTTGCATGCAATAATATTTTTTTTCAACAAGGAGCTTAAAACAGGTGCTCCTGGATGTCCCAAACGATTATGCCATAAAACGGAAGAAAGAGTCGCAAGGTTGGCTTGAGGGTTGTTGGTGATGGGGTATAGATCACCAGTGCTATCACATCTCATTAGGGGTGTCCCTGTTTGAAAGTCCTTCACAGAAAATCCAAGGTGGTCAAACTCAACAGTAACATTATTATCAATGGTGAAACGACGTACTGAAATCAAGTTTTTAATAAGTTTAGGAGCATGCAATATATTATTTAGTTTTAATGGTGGGTTTAAATTAGTCTGACTATGACCACAAATAGGAATTTCTTGACCACTACCGACAATGATATTAAGATTAATGGGCGTATTAAGATAAGATGTAAGAGTACCTTCGGATCCCGTCATGTGGGATGTTGCTCCTGTATCCATGTACCGCCCATTGTCATTTGGCGGCTGGAGTGACATGGTGTGTATGGCTTGCTCAATATCTGTGGGAGCGCACATTGGCGGTGCTTGTACATTGTATGCGTGCTGAGGGCGCGTACCAAGGATGTCGGACTGACGGGCTACAGTATGTTGAGCCATTGGCGATGTGGGATAGGGGCCGGGTGGAGTTGCCCACGGTTATGGTGTCCATGGTGCCCACGGCTGGTATTGGGCCCACGGGGGCTGCTGTTGTTGCCATGGATGATGATATGGCTGCTGCGGCCCGGTAGCATTAGGTCCGTGGTGATGTCCATTGTGGCCCCGACCACGTCCACCGCTGTTTTGGCCTCGACCACGGAAATTACCTCGACGCTGGCCATTATTATTGTATCGTGGTTGAGTGGTGCTGAATTCGGAGGAGGGATATTTGACGGATGCTGAAGTCGAGTCGTTGGCAGAGTTGGTGGCCAGGAGCGCGGAGTCCGCGATGGTTGCGGCAGCCGCAGTTTGTTTGGCCTTGCGTGTTTCTTCGAGAATAAGACGTGAGCGGGCCTCGTAAAATTTGGGCAGCGGATCAGTTTGTTGGATGAAAGTGGAAACACCATCATAGTTCTCATTTAAACCCGTAATTAATTGGAGAACTGACCTTCGATTCGAAATAGGGGCACCAACATTGGATAGTTGATCCGCAAGCATCTTAAGTTCTTGGGAATATGCATAAATATTGGGAAAATCATCGAGACGAACCTGGGTAAATTTATTTTCCAAATAAACGGCGCGAGAACTTTTGTTATCCTGAAAGACGCTTTTTAGTCGTTCCCAGGCTTGTTGTGCAGTCGCGTCCGATTCCAGGATGGTGTGTAGAAGATCGTTCGAGATTGTTTCGTAGATCCATTGGAGGACTATATCATCCAAGCGCGACCAAAGTTGTTCATCAACCTCGGCTGTAGGGGTTGTTTTTGGAGGGATGATGTGGTCGATGACCTCATATGCTCGACAATGGATTTTGAAAAGTTCCGCCCAAGAAGAGAATTGGGGCTTTTCCATCTCGAGGGTCAGAGGGATGAAATTTTTTACGTTATTCACGGCAAGAGACGAATGAAATTTGGACGGGTTTGCCATGGATGGTGGTGAGAGAAAGGAAGAAGAGAATTAGGAAAGAAGAATAATGCAGAAGCGTGAGAGGGATGCGAATTATCGGGTTTAGTCTTCTGATACCATGAAAGAGATCATCCGTGGTTTATTCTCATTAATCTTGTCAGAATATATACAACTCTATAAGAGTATAATTAGGCTACAATTAAGATAATTAGTTTCTAAACATACGCCTTACAATTAATACAGAATATATGGTATGATTGCATATATATGGTCTATCAAGTATGGATGCTAGAAGTTTATCTTTAGATAAACCAGGTTATAGTATACACGAGGTGATGAATGATCTTCGAAATTCACCCGATATAGTTCGTGAAAGTGATATCTTTCTATTCGCAACAAGTTTATTTGAAAAGCGAGGAAAAGAGAAACATTTGATAAACAAGTTACACCTAAGGACAAGTTAAGATGGATCTATTACCAAATGAAACTTTTTGAAGCTGTTATGATTTCCTTGAAAGGAGATAATTAAGATATTTAATTGTATTTACAATGAGACACTTGATTTAATTTTATCTTAGGCAACATGAGATACTCGCTTAGCATTTCTATTTCGATTATCAAAATTATTTGAGTTTTTATCTGATTGTTTTGGTACTAAACTTGATTATGATATTTGAAATTCTTTCGTACTTGATTATCTTGTTTATTTTTATTTTTTATTCTAGATAATATATAGGCAACTATCAAGATTTTGACAAAGTGATGTTATTGGAGCATGACGAAGTGGATGCATGGAAAAATGCATCGATATGTATTGTTATTCCATATTTGAGCATTATAAAAATTTCCTACATAAATAACCTTGTATGGATTTAGCTCACACCGGGGATGTGTGGTTGATGGAGATATTAATAGGAAATGAAGAACGTTGCCTAAATATGTTTAGAATGAATACAAATACATTTCTCAACCTTTGTAGTGATCTACAACACTACGGTTTACATGCTTCAAGTAGGACGTCACTGGTTGAAAAGGTTAGAATGTTTGTTTATAGGCTAGCATTAGGGGCATCGAGTAGTCATGTGTAGGAGCATTTTCAACATTCAGGGGAGACCGTGTCAAGATTATTTCATGAACGAAATTTGTTCTAATCAATATAGGGCTTCTTCAAGTTTCTTAGATGACCAACCAATTTGAGGTGTTGATCTGCTACTTAACCCCATTTTCCCAAAATATATAAATAAAATAAGAACTTAACACTAGATGACTAGAAATTTCCCAAAACCCTTATTTAAAAAAATATTACCAGTTGATTACTAGTCATTATCATTATCCAAGCGGAGATGATTTGAAAATGATTTTCTTGTACTTTTAGTGCCTTGGCTATGTGTGGATTTTATTCCTTGTGGGCTGTTTGTTCGTGACTAACAATAATTTGTCGCTTTTTTGTTTGTTTTTCTTTTTTCGCAAAACTAGGAATGTTTATCATACTTGATGTTCTGTTTCTAGGTCAATTTTTTGGAATGATGATAGGGTAATTCGATGGCCATTTGTAATTTCTTTGAGATTTAACGAATTTTTATGTTTTCAAATGCCAAAGAAAGCAAATATGGTTGTATATGTTATTTTAAAAATTAATTATAATTTCTTTGAGATTTAACGAATTTTTATGTTTTCAAATGCCAAAGAAAGTAAATATGGTTGTATATGTTATTTTAAAAATTAATTAGAACCCCGATCCACAAAAGACATGCATGTTTTTATTTTTGTTTGTTCATAAAAAATAAGCATGTTTCCTTTTTAAAAGTTAGAATACCATAAAAAAAGGAAAATTTTCATTTTTGATCCACTATAGTGGCCACATTCGAGAAAAAATACGTGATGTTGGTTATTATCAAACAACGATCGGATTTTTTTGCTGACGTGGCGTGATTCAATACTTTCTTATCATTTTTCTTTAACTTTAAATATTAAATTGAAAATAAAAAAGTGGGTAATTTTCATTTTTGTCCATTATATTGGCTACATTTTAGAAAAGTTACTTTAAATTGGTCATCATCAAATTATATCTGCTAAGTTAACCAATTCATCAAAAAAAATCCAAAAAAGTTTTGAACTTTTTTTTTTTTCTAACGTTGCATGATTCAATATTATTTTATTTAAATATTAGGTTGATGACAAAAACCTATTTTTCCTTCATTTTCTTTTCTTTTAATCAAATTAATAAAATCTTAATTAATGAGAAAAAAAACAGTAATAAATTTTCAAAAATTATAAAATTAATATAATAATTTATATAATTTTTATATTATCAAAATTTTCATTAATACAAAATTAATAAATTCGGAGATAAATATAAGAATATAAAATGAATCTTAAAAAAAATAATAAAATATATAAAAAAATATATAATAGAAAATCTCTTATAAATGAATTTTGAGATTTCTATATTTATTATAGTTTTTAATATTATATTTTTACATTTATAAATAATTTATATAAATTCTTATTGATGAAAATTTTATTAATTAGATTAACGGAAAGAGAAAAGAAAAAAAGAAAAAGAAAAGGGAGAGCAAAACATATTTTTGACTTTAATTTAATTTTTATAATTATAGAAAATTGATAAGAAAATATAGAATAATACCATGTTAGAAAAAATTTTGATAAGCTGGTTAACTTAGCAGATATGATTTGATTATGGCCAATTTAACGTACTTTTTTTGAATGTGGCCAATATAATGGACCAAATGAAGATTTTCCCAATTTTTTATTTTCAATTTAATATTTAAAATTAAAGCGAAATGAGAAGAAAGTATTGAATCACGTCACGTTAGCAAAAAAAAAAAAGTCTGATCGGGCTTTTTGGACCTTTTTTTTTATGAATTGGCCAATTTAGCAGATGTGCCCGATCGGGCCTTTTTTTGGACATTTTTTGATAAATTTGTCAACTTAGTAGACGTTGTTTGACCATGGTCAACATCACGTACCTTTTCTGGAATAAGTTCAACATAGTGGACCAAAAATGAAAATTTTCCCATTAGAAAGAGTAGAACATCCCTATTTAGTTTACTTTATTTATTGAAATACTAAAAACTTAAGCATGAAGTAGAAAAAATAGCAAAAAATTACAATTTCAATTACAATCATTTTGTCTTCTTAATCTTTATATATTTGTGTATTCGCCTATCTTTTATGGACGAAAGGGGTATCATGAACTCATTCTGGTAATAAATTGTAGATGGTTGTAATATTGCCACGTCAACCTGAGCCAAAAATCCATTGAATGACATTCCATGCGGTCATGTGGTTAATTTATTGCACTCAATAAAATATATTATTTTTTAGTTATATGCGATATTACTAGTTATAAGTAATAATATATGACAGTTAACATATGATGATATATGGCAAAATCTTAGAATTCAAGATTTAATTTTTCATTTTAGGTTTTAATTTTCTATTTCAGATCTCGATAGACATTTATCATCGTACCAGTTATATGTGATGATATATGTCAATAATATATGATGATACATGACAAATTTAGAGTTTAATGTTTCATTTTTAGAGTTTAATTTTCCATTTTAGAATATATATTTTTTATTTTAAAATTCTAAATTTAATATTTTCGTTGTTTATGATGAGATATATAAAAGATAGGGGACTTCTACGGTGCCTTCACGGCACCATTCTCCACTTAGTGGGATGCATTTGCAACCATTAGATCAATTTTAAATTTTTTAGATTAAGAGATCTAAATACAGGGGGTGGGGGCATAGTGCCCTTAAAGGCACCGTAGAATTTTCCTAAAAGATATATATCAATTAGAAATAATATATATAAAAATTATTATATTTAATAATAAATTAAATTAAATAATACAGGCCCACCATGATGTCTAATTACTCTTTCATGTGGAGGTACGGACACAAATAAATTCGCAGGCAAGAACTTTAAACACCGCTTATTAAGGGCGGCAATAGCAGGCACGATACGATAAGAAACACACGATTACAAAGACAAAAACACGATAAGGCACGACGCGACATGAAATAGCACGAAACACGACATGAAAAGTACGAAATTCTAAATTAAGTTAGATTTACACCTATTATTATATTTATAATCAAATAAGATATAAAATAAAAAAAACACAATAGTGCGACACGAACACGGCACGGTAACACGATTTGACACGGCTACCGCTTATCAAATAAAGTCATAATTAAAATACTCACACGTAGCAATTATACAATGAGCCATGACGCTTGCATAATATTAACAACACGTTAAATGCAAAAAAAAAAAGAAAAAAGCAAAAGTAAAGAAGAAAGGGGCGAGCAGCCTAACACGAACAACATATCAAACAGCACTCCATCACGCAATGATTAAAATTAGTAGCCCTTTTGAATCCTCACCTGTCAAAGATCAAAGAGTAGGATAGGATGCCCACTTTGTCAAAATTTTGAGAAAACCAACTTTTATATATGTTCAAGAAACTTCCATTTGTTTAAGTTTACGTGGTTAAAAGTCTTTGCTTCCATCCTTTATTATTGAAATTTTGGACCACACATTTTAAGCCGAGTTTCAACACTTGTGCCATAATTGACAAAAAAAAAAGTTAGAAACTTAATATTTCAAGACAAATACATGTCTAAACACAAATTTAGCCTCCATTTATTTCCTTAGTAACAAAAATTAGGATATGTAAAATTCCAAACATTAAAGGAGGAATTCAGAAATTACCATTTTAAAAGATCACTACTTGGTGATGGCATAGATAGCATATATAATTCCAGGGATGTAACCGAAGAGCGTCAGTATCAAACAAAGCCAGAATTCAACCTGTACAAGCACAACAACATTTATTTCACTCAAATTGTTAAGGATTTTTATTTATTCATATTAAAATTGAAACAAGTGAGGAACAAACTAATATTCATTACACCCAAATTCAAGCACAATAGGTTGGAATAATAGTAATGATGTTTGTCTCAAGTGATCAAAGATAAAGATTTATTATCATCCCCCAATAATATCAAATCAAAATATTACAAATTCATTAAAAGAAGCCCGCATAATAACATCAACGTAATCGCCTGATTAACTCCAAAAGAAAGTAATAGCCTTTCTAAAGAACATATTGAAAACGAAATCTAAAATTTTGAAAATAATAAATTAATAATAATTGGAAGTGAAAAAACACAATACCTTGCAGCCAAACTTGAGGAACACACCAAGTGGAGGCAAAAGAATAGCAACGATGATATCAATACAAGTTGCTGTCCCCATTATCCCTTTATCTGACAAAATTCGAGGGATTAATAAGATTACAATTTTTTCTTTTCTGAAACTGCTGAGTGAGCAAGAGTGTTAACGTGGAGGAGGAGGAGGAAGTAAATAGAAAACCAATTGGATGCACGTGTTGAGTGGTGATTGGTTGGTTTTTGTTTAGAATTAGGTGAATGAACGTGTACACCTCATACCCTTACTAATACGCCACTTACCGACATCAATTTTTAAATAATGGTTCGGGGCATTATTAAAGTAATTAATAAAAAATTCCTTGTAACAAATAAATGAAGTTAATTTTTTTTGAAAAAAAATAATGAACTCCCTTAAACAAATTAACAAATGTCATATTAAATTAATGTGCATTAATAAATAAATAAAAATTCGGTTAAAATTGATTCAGTGGAACGTCGTTATTGTTAATCATTTTGTTTTTTTAATTAGTATCGTGTTGTATTTTATCTCTTTCGTATTAAATGTCATTTGAGAAATATTTCACCATTTATGTCTATTTTATCCCTATTTCAGTCCTATTTTTAATTTATCACCGTACAATCGTTGCATTATTAATTATTTGGAATTATTTGAGGGTGAATAAGTAGAAATACATAGTTCTTAATTCTTGTATCTAAGCTAGAGCAACAGTAATTATCAAATAGAGGGAATATAAAATTATATTAATTAAATATATTTGATAAGAATTAGGAATTTAGGTCCACCTAGTGTGAATTGATTAGAATCATGTGTAATTTTGAAGACTAGCCCAGATTTGGTAAGCTATCCTTAGAACTCCATCGTTTGCTGACATTACCAGCAGCAAAACATAATTCATAGAAGCCCTGTCACACAGGAAGGCATGAATGAGGCCCATATAAGCCCACCTTCTAGATGGGTCAATTAAGGCGGGATAAAATGCTGAACAATATGGACCGAGCTTGGCGCACTAGCCCCCTTCTAATGGGCTGGCCCAGGCCTGCTCTGACTAGGCAATCTAGGAGCATTAATGGGCTTTAATATCATCACGCATGAGCTAGCCAATTGTTGTGCATCTGAACATTCTTTGATTTCACACAAAGCAAAACTTTAGATTACCATAAACATGATGAGTCAAGTCACAAGGCTTTTGTATCCTGTCTTTCTCCTAGGAAATTGAATTTTTTCCTTCATTGACTTTATAATATTTGCACTCGTATGATTTAAATGTTCGCACACAAGATGAATGAGATTATCAAGATATTATTATTTCTTTTGGTACCATACGAACAATGTGGTGATCTACGTGGTGCCACTTCGGGTAATCAGGCGGCGTTTGTCTTTGGTATTTGAGCAAATGTTGAGTTATAATAAAAATACACGGCGTAATTAAAATGAGATAAATCATAAAATAGATATATGTCGATTAAGAAAAAAGTAATTTAGTATCGTGTAAGATTGGGTATAATGTGAGTTAGTGTGTTTGTGTTCGTATTTGTGTTTTTCTCAATAACTTCAGGTCTAGTTTTTGTGCCAGCTTAGAAAGACGACACCCCTAATAAGAATACAAGTGTATTGTATAATTATCATTGGAAAACTGATTTTGTAATTTTATATGTTTTATTTAAAGAGTTAATAATAGTATATGTAATTACTTTATTTTTATTTCTTTAATTTTTTTTATGCATAGGACATTAATTTGTTCATGTAAATATATAATATATTTATCAATGCATTATATTGAAATCAGATAGAGATTTAGAATATATTTAATATTTATTTTCATAATTGTAATAGTTTATTATTATTGTTGTTTGTTGTTGTTGTTGTTATTCTCTCTCTCTCTCTCTCTTCTTTTGGCGTAACAATAATTTCCATATATATTATTAATGTTATTCTTAATGTATTATATTAGATTAGATATCCAAGTTTGAGTTTACATCTTTTATATTTATTTCTCTTTTGCAATAAGTCTAAAAATAAAATTATTTTAATTTTTATTATAAATAAAATTAATTCAACATATATTAGTTTCTTCTAATTAAATATGAATTGTTTTAATATATTAGTTAAATAAAGTAAAATATTGAATTGGGCAATATATGATAAAGAAAATATTGAATTAAGTAATATATAATTAAAAAGAAATACTAAATTAGCAAAAATATAATAATAAAAAAAATATAGAAAGAAAAATATTTAAATTAGATAGATATTAGTTACAGCGACACCGAAGCACCCAAAAAAAATTCGAAGCTAACAAAGCATATGAAGCGGAATATAATGATTTTGCATTAATAAATATGGGAAATTTGTAGGAGTGGAAGTGAGATGATAATAAGAATTAAATAAATTGACTGTCACATGATTAAATATTGTTTCAAATGATAAATGGTACTTCCTTCGTTTCTTAATAAGTGTCGTTTTATAATTTTTGTTCAAAATTAAGGAACATAATATTTGACTAATACATTCTCAATCAATTAATAATATTCTCATTTAATTACTTCCATTCTTTCCCTTTAGTTATTCTATTACCATAAGCCTGTTTATATTTTTTAAAATAAACGAGGATAAAATTGGAATAAAGTGATAAAATATTTTAAAATGACACTTAATTTATAATCAAATTAAATTTCTAAAATTACACTTATTTTAAAACGGAGTGAGTACTATTTAAGTCGATCATGAACCGTTGTGTAACTTGAAAACATGGAATATGTGCTTTGTTGTGTTTTGATTAATTGGAAAGGAAAAAAAAAGGTCACCGACAAAACTGAAGATACTGAGCAGAAATTCTATACCCGATAAATGAGTAATTAGTGAGCACATGCCTACTGTGTTCATTCAAGTTATCCTTGTTGATGCAGTAAGTTAATATTTTACCCATATTCTATGAATATATGTGTTAAGGTTGCCCACTAGTCTATTTCCTGAATATGCATTGAGAATATCAATTCTGGTACAAGAAGTTGGCATCTCCACCACTAATTTGCACGATAGATACTTGGTGACCATCCGATGTTCTTAAATGGAGTTTAATCTTTAGATGAATTACACTATTCATTTCCAATCTGATATTTTATTTTACTATACTACAAAATATAGATCTTTATACATTATTTTTAAAATTCTTCCCAATCACTAGGTACTATCAATTAAGATCTATACAATCTATACTCTCGCGATAAATGACTTTTTATATGTTCTTCTATTTTTGAGTTTTACATGGGGATGGCTATGGAGCAAGTCGGATCGGGTACTTGTACCCGCCTCGTTAGACTTGCGGGTCGGGTCGGGTACCCGTTACGGATTGCGGGTCGGGTGGACGACCCGACTAAATAATTTTAAAATTTTTAATTATAAAATATTAATTATATTAATAAAAAAATTAAATATATTGCAATTAAATTTAAAGATAAGACTACATAATAATAAAATAAAAAAAAAAACAAACAAAAAATTATTATACATTTATTAGCTTATTTATAATTTATTTTTTTTATTAATGTATATTATTTAAAGAAAATATCATTATTAATGTATAAATATTAAATTTAAAATTAAGTGAATAAAAATATAAATAATCATATAAATTATATATATATATATATATATATATATATATATATATATATATATATATATGTGTGTGTGTGTGTGTGTGTGTGTGTATATATAACATACAAAATATATAAAAAAATAAAAATATTGTAAGGGGCGGGGCGGGTACCCGCGGGGTGAAGTGATACCCAGACCCGCCTTGCCCCGCCGCCGGGCACAAGCGGGGCGTCCCAAATGGCGTGGGCCAGGTGAGGCCCGACCGGGATTGTCATGCATAGCTAGGTTTACTTCAATATGTACTATGGCTGGAGATGCTCTTAATTAAAATGGGTACCTTCATTACCTTATACTCTATTCTCTCAGTCACATTCTATCTGTCGAAGTTGACTATTTCACAGAAATTAAAAAATATGATTGGTGTTATAATTATAACTATCAAATGAACATAATATCCTTTTATTTAAAATAATTAAAAGCCTGAAATAATAAAGCTATGGGTAAAAGTAGTAAAATAACCTTTAATTCTTATTGGGAAAGGAAAAAGTAACAATGATTATATCTTATAAATGTAAATGCGACAGATAGAAAGGGACAAAAAAAATCGAATTGCGAGAGATAGAACGGGATGCAGTGTTTTGAAAACCGAACCAGACGGTCCGACCGGGTTAACCGGGAACCGGTCCCAAGCCCGGTCCAGTTTTTTACTTAGTTCGGGTAGCTAATGACCCAGTGCCACCCGTCAAGAACCGGTAAAAATCGGTTCTAATCTTTTTTTTTTCTTTTTTTAGTAAATAAAAATAAAAATAGGTAATTCCAATTATTCCAAATATCAACTTAATATCAATATTGTTTTAATTGATCCTAAAACTTTAAATGATCAAAATTCATTATTTGCAAACTTTTTATTTCAAGATTGTTTTAAACGATCCTAAATTTTTATTATCATGATAAATTCATACAAAATGAAATTGATTTTTAATGGATGTGTTGGATAACAAAATTGTACGTGGTATATATGTATTTATATTGTTGATATTTATATTGCGAAATTATTATTATTATTATTATATATATATATATATATATATATATATATATATAGGATTGGGTTCAAATGAGAACCCCGTCATTATATATGAACCTAGGGACTAATCCTGGCCTTAGATCTAATATTGCACAATGCAATTATATGTCCAGGTTCATTGTGCTTTTTACACAGTACTGTAGTGCTAAAATCAGTCGAATTTTTTTTAATTTAATTATATATATATTTTTTTAGATTTTAAAACAGGCAATATGTATCTTAAATTATAGATCTTGAGAATGTGATTAATTTGATATATATTTCATTCAAAACGAATAAAATTTAAAAAAATTATGGTTTGTTGAAGATTTGAGTTCATTTCAAATTTTTGAATTTGCAGTTTATAGACGAAATTTGCGATGCTTTTTGTATACAATTGTAGTGTTTTTTTTTTTTCTTAACCTATTGCAGATTTGCAATCAACACCCGCTTAAGAAATCAATATTCAGTGTGAAAATCTCACAATTTAATCTGACCAAATTTTGTTGTGATCGAATATTCCC
>BMAC01000018.1:1541358-1558166 GCA_014905375.1 Phtheirospermum japonicum
GCCATCATTAATCATAACAAACCTCAACGAATCAAATAATTAATTTAAATTCATGAACAAATAAGCAAACAAAATCACTAGAGAAGTCTAAACAAACTTATTTGGAGAATGGAAGGTCGGGAACCTTAAACAATAGATTTGGAGATGGCGATGATTTAGTAATGTCCCCATTTTTCCTGGCAAGATTCTGAAGGCCAAACACACATCACATGGAAGCTAGACGTGTTTCAGACACGGTTTCGAACCGCCGGTTGATCTCGGCAGAAACCTCGAACCGGAAATGAACCGTGAAAGGCCGACCAGTTTTTGTAGCGGTTTTCAAACCGCCAGTTCACGGTTAGGTCCCGGTTCGGGTTTTTTTTAAAATGAAAATTCATATATTTTGGATTTTTGAAGTTAATATATATTTTTTAAAATGTATGTGAGATGAGATCAAATGAAAAAATTATATTAGAAGAATTTTAAAATTTTGAAGTTAGTGGAAAAATATAACAAATACTTTGAGATTTTGAATTTATTAAAAAAATATGAAATTGAACCATTTAAAATATTTGAAGTTAAAAAAAAAAATCATATTAGAAGATTTTTAAAATTTTGGAGTTAGTTGAAAAATATAACAAATACTTTGAAAATTTGGGTTTATTAAAAAAATATGAAACTGAACCATTTAAAATATTTGAAGTTAAAATAAATAAAAAAATTATATTAGAAGAATTTTAATAAATTCAAAAAAAGTTAAAAAGAAATTGGAATTGAACTATTTTCAAATATTTGAAGTTAAAATTTGAGATTTTAATTTCAAATAATTGAAGATAGTTGCCTACAATATCCCTTATATTGGGGTACCATACTCTTCCATTTACCAACTCGTTGCTAGATCCCGTAGTATCATAATATGTCTCGCTCTCTTCATCTTCACTAAGAACGTTTTTTTGTTTCCTCGATCGGCGTTGACCCAATCATGCAATAATATTTGACACTCGAGATTGTGAGGTGTAAGTTTGGATCTCCTCTCTTCCACCATGTAACCCCCTTCACTGAATGCTTGTTCGACTGAAACGGTTGATACGAGAACGACCAATATCTCCCTCGCAATGATGTTAACAACGGGATAAAGTGATTTCCTCGATGCCCACCAATTCAAAATATCAAACTCGCTGTCGACTTCATTTTCTCCCAACGTTCCATACTCAAAAGTCGTTGTTAGATAAGTTTCAAGTTCTCGATAAGGGTTAGACACGAATGAATAACCCGAACACCCCATTTGTGACTTTTTTATTTCAAAAAATCTTGAAATCCCTCAATTTCATCGTCGTCGTCACCACTTCTAGTAGAAGTTTGTCGCCCGTAACTCATAGGAAGAGGACTATCAAAATTTATACTATATTCTTTAAATACATCATATAAAGACTTTTTCACATTTTGAATAATATTTTCAACGGAAGGATATTCAAACTCTTCAAACGGCAATAAAGCATCATAATAACTATTAAGATAAAATTCTAAACCACTTTCTCTATTATTAGAATCTAATAATGTAGCAACTAAAAATATACTTTGAATGTAATAAAAATACTTCAACCATTTTTGTTTCATAGAAACAACACATTCTTCCAATCGTTCATTTTTCATGCACTCCTTAAAGAATAATGCAATTTTAACACAATTTTCAACAACAAGGTGAGAAGTAGGATAATAAATATCGAAAAATAAATTAGTAGCATCATTAAACACATTTAAAACTCTTTTCAAATAATTACACGTAGACCATTGGTTTTTATATAACATTCCAATTTCTTGTTGGGCAAAAAATGAACACAAAACCTCTCTACGAATATGTATCTTTCAATAATTTATATGTAGAGTTCCAACGAGTAGGCACATCGGTTGAGAAAAATTCGGTTCAAACCCGTTTCCCTACAAAATCTTATCCATTTTCGTTGCAAAGATTTATTTCTATGAATACACGTGACCGACTCTTTAATTGGAGAAAGTTCATTTTTCAAAACATTCAAACCATTTTGAGCACACAAATTCAAAATATTGCATATGCATCTAATATGAAAAAACAAGCCACCAATAGATGATTTACAAATATTAATAAGCTCATTAACACTCGCCGTATTAGAAGTTGCATTGTCAAATGAAATAGAAAATATTTTTTCAAATAGGCCATACTCTTGAAAAATCAAATGAATTAACTGAAAAATATTATGTGCATTGTGAGAAGGTTTAAAATCTCTATATGCAAGCAAATGTTTTTGTAAAGTCCATGAATTATCAACCCAATGACATGTAACACCCATGTAAAAGTTTCATTCACAATGATCACTCCAAACTCCGAGCAAATTGAAATTTTGTTTGGTAAACTAGCAAGTTCATTACATAAGTTTAACTTATATTCACCAACAACTTTTTTAATATCACGAGTAAGGGTAGAGCGTGAGATGCTCGTACTCGAGGGATTAAAAGAAAGTTGGGTGAATTTTGCATATAAATCATTACCGGCAAAGTTAAAAGGAAGAGATCTAGAAAAAATAAATTTTCCTAATTCCTTTCTATGAGTAGCGTCAGAATATGTAAATAAAGAAGAGGAGTCCGTACTTACCTGTCCTCCTTGTAGTTGCGTTTGAGTTCTATCGATGCCGACTTTGTCGGGGTGTTTGTTGTTGAGATGGTTGTGCATATTCCCATATCCTAATCCTTCTAGAAATTGGTAAGTTGATTTACAATAGTTTCAAGTGACACGGTACATCCTTTTTTATTTTTTGCTGTCTTCCGAAGGTGGCTCGTTTGCGGGTGGTGGGATCTCGATTTTTTGAAAATATTTCTTGAAAATATTAAAATTTAACTCCGTTCTTGCCCGAGGACGAGTTTTTGGGTTTCTTGGAGGAGGCAATTCATCCTCCTCTTCAATGGGCGACACTTCTTCACCGGCAAAGGCGGTGGCTCGATAAGTTCGATCAATGTCGGTATCACTCCAATCTTCGTCAATATCGATGCGATTGGGATTGTAGTCACCGACTGAAGGAGTGTTGCCTTGTGATAAGCCGATGGGATGGACATTGACGTCGTCGTCGAGTGCTATACTCTTCCCCTTATCGGCTCGACGAGAACGAGAAGATCCTCCACGGCTTGACATTTTTTT
The DNA here is from genome assembly GCA_014905375.1 of Phtheirospermum japonicum. Lineage (NCBI taxonomy): Eukaryota > Viridiplantae > Streptophyta > Magnoliopsida > Lamiales > Orobanchaceae > Phtheirospermum > Phtheirospermum japonicum. The sequence goes on from BMAC01000018.1 coordinate 1,544,507, forward strand.
TAGAAGTTAAGATTAATACAAAAAAAATAAGAAAGAGAAGTAGTAGGCTAAAGTAGTAGGATTATAAATTTAAGATTATAACTAGAAAGTACAAAACATATTTGGAATTATAACACTAAACTTAAATAAGTTTAGTTTAGAATTAGGAAGGCTTGATAATAATTAAAGAATCTTAGTAAATCACTAAATTTGCAAAGAGGGACAATGTAGAATAGAGAGATTATAGAAGATGAGAGATTGGTGTAAGAGAAATGAGTTGGGAATGGTGGGTATTTATAGGAGTGAAAAAATAAAAAAATAAAGAAAGGGGCGGGAAAACCGCCGGTTTTAGACCAAACCGGCCGGTTTCGGTTCAAACCGGCGGTTTGATCAAGGGTCACTTGATCAAGGCCGTTGATTTCAAACCTCACGTTAACCGCGCCCGACGGCTAGTTTTCGACGGTTAAACCGCCGATTTGAACCTGGCATTTTTTTTAATTCTCAAACAGGCGGTTCAAACCACCGATTTACAGTTTGGGATATGGAAAAACTAGAACCGGCCCACCTTAATGGCGGTTGCGGTTCTGATTGAGGTTTAAACTGTGGTCAACGGTTCTCGCAATCGTTGATCGCCGGTTTGAACCGGCGGTTTGTCCAGTTTGCCCAAACCGGTGAACACCTCTACATGGAGCTCACTGATTCTAAAACCAATAAACAACCCAACTCCTCCTCCTCCACCTTCTCGGTGTAACCCTATCTCCTTCATAGCCTCCATGGCCTATCACTGTCGTTCATCTCCCCTCTCCACACACCACCGCACCTTGGAGGCGGCAGTCCCAGTGGCTCATCACCCCTTCCCTCCACCAAAAATGCCGCCACCTCTGACGCCACACTCACCCCGTCACGGCTCGTGGACCCCTCCCTAGCCATCTCCACCAAATCAGAAACCCTAAAATCATACAAAGTTTTAAATCTTGTGATTTGGAGATGGAGAGGAGGGTATTTCGAGCTACCGCACTCAGATCTCGTGGTAACACGATTCTGTCTTCGACAGTTGAGAAGCCAATAGATCTGTACTTTGGTGTGGATACGAACGTCAAGGGCAGTACTTCCACGGATCTGGTGGTGAAGTTGTGGTGCGTCGTGGTGGTGAGCAGCCTTGCGATGATTGTTACACCGCTGGATTTGAAAGCAAATGGATGGAGATTTGGATATTGGTTTTTTTAGAAATGAAAAGGATTTGATATTTAGATTTCTTTATCAATAGTAGAAATGAAAGGATTACTAAAGTAATGAAAGATAAAGAAAAAAAAAGTATATAAAAAAAGTGAAGCGCTTCCGTATATTTCATTATTATTAGAGTCCGTTTGAATAATGAGACGTCAACCGATATGCAAATTATTAGAGGCGCTTCTAAATGAAGCGCCACCCGACCTAAATTATTAGAAGCGTTTATTCCGAAGTGTCACCCGAAGCAAATTACTTGAGACGGTTTTGTATTGAACCGTCAGTTTTATATTTTTAGTGGCGCTTCAATATTAGGAACTGTCACCCGACCATATTTAAATTTTCTTTTTTTCAATTAGGTGACGGTTCAAATGTTAAAACCGGCATGTTTACATTTTTAGCAACTGTTATAGTTCGAGCCGTCACTTGTGCAGCGCCACTAATTAACTTTTTTCCACTAGTATATTGTATTTGATGTAAAAGTATGTTTGGAAAGTGGATGATGATGTATTATTGTATTTGATGTCAAGTATTTTTGAAAAGTAGATAAATATTTTATTTTTTATATTAATTATTTAGATGTAATGCTGATAGCATAAAATAGTTAAGTGTATGAATGTGATAGTATAGAATAGGAGTTAGATTTAAAAATTTGTTGGTTGAATATTGAAATTTTGAGTTTTAAAATAAACGAGTATTGATATTTGGAATCTCATTCGGTGTTTCTGAGTCTCACCAAACAAGGCTTTAGGTTATGGCGGAAGTAATTTGTTGTAACTTGAAATAAAAAATAGTTGAAAATAAATCTGTGAAGCTGAAAAAATGATCATGTTAAAAGAAAATATTTGGTGAATAAATTGTAAAAATATTATTATTGTTATTATTATTATTATTATTATTATTATTATTATCAAATTGCTCTCTTAACGTGTGTTTGCTAGGTCATAGCAGGTGCACTCAATATTTTGAAAGGCACTAGATGTTGGGGTTGAAGCTTAGCACCTAGAAAGGCGGGGCCTTGAAATTACAGACAATTTCACGTAATTCAACAACAATAATCCAATAAAATCTAAGATTTTCTTTATAACAAAATATTTTAGCAAATACTACTGCATTGATCTAGAAGTTTTTTCGAACACCGAGTGCACTAACATAAGCAAGTGGGACGTCATCATCGTTGGCAAAAGCGTTTGATATTATTAAGAATACATGAAAATCTAAGATGTACAGCTAACATGATGTTTCATGATATACTACTAACTATAAATCAAATTAAATCAAAGATTTTGTCCTACACCGAGTGAGTGACAGACAGACAGACAGACAGACCAGAAAAGATGAGCAAAAAAGAAAATTGATGACGCTCCATGATGTTTTCAATTTTCTTAGAAATTGAGCCATTAATTGGGATATTGGCTGTGAAAAAATGAATTTGTCAGAGCAGCAGGTCAAGGTTACATGTTTTCTAGTGGTCATGTGCAGGGTGCAGAGAGAGAGGGCAATTATGGGATTTAATTATGTGCGGACAACCACACCAGGCCAGATCAAAGCCTAGCCATGGGGGCTCACTTTGATTAATCTAACGTTATCCTCTGTTTCTTCCCATATCTAAAACCAGGCCAGGCCAGGCCCCTGTGTTTATTATCTTTTGGTCAAGATTTATCATGGGAAAAAACATGGTTTTGTCTGCACAACCTGTATCATTGCCAAGTTGTGTTTTGCTGTTTAGACTTTAAATATATATTTAGTGTTTCCACTTAGAGTGGCCACTCCATGTTTTTAGTTTGTTCGTATGCTTTAATTGCTATTTTATTTGCTCAATTTTTTCTCTTCCAATCCAAGCAAATATTATGGCACGGAAAATGGATTCTTCGTCTATTCCAGACATCTGTTTTCGTATTACGGACATTTGTTTCTCAGGAAGACGGGTAAATTGGATACTTTTCGTCCTTGACAAACTGATAATCATATCTGAATTTTATCATGAAAACACAAGAGGCCAAGAGAATTGTTTAGATGAATATGCAATACTATATGTAGTTTGTTTTCTTTGATTGTTACTTTAACTTCTTATATAGCAAACTAAATGACCGTTTAAGCTTGCACATTAAGACCCAAATTGAGGGGAGATACATAATTCAATACACACTGAATTAGGTGTTACACACCACCATCATCTCCATCAGTGTAGGAGTTGAGTCTTAATTTCATAAATGATCCAAATACCATTTGGATAAAAAGTCCAAGAAAATTATAATTTTTCTCATAATTTCTCAATATTTGTATGATTTTTTTAAATCTCAAGCCTACCCCACTTTGTTCTTATGGCTTCGACGCGGGTCCAATGTGTCCTCCGAGTGTTGCTTATGATGAACGAAAGTATATTATAATTTTCAATACCTTGAACCAGTGGCGTATTTAGGATTCTGAATTTGGGAGTACAAAATTAAATAAATTAGTGTGTCTGTGTAATATATAAATGTATACTACACAAATATACACATAAATAAATAGTATATATATATATATATATTTATTTTTATTTTTTTTGGGGGGTGGCGGTACATAATTTAAGAATGGGGTCAATTCTTACATCGAGCCTATTGGAAAGGTAATGCACTTTATAATTTACTTTCTAAATCTGTTATCTCTGCCCAAATTCTTTTCATAAAACCAACCAATGAGAAAATCTATGCTCATTGGGTTAGGAAGTGTGTTGGAAAAGTTATAATTCAAGTATACATGTTAAAAAACTATGAATTGGAGCAACAATGTTTGCAGTCTGTGTATGATATGTAACAATTTACTTTTTTCTGCTATCATTTCGTATTGTCATAGTAAGTGTGAGATTTTATATATGATATATATAAAAATAATATTTAATGCCATTGATATAAACAATCCCCCCAAAAAAATCTTGATTGGAAAACTGGACCAAAAACAATAAAGAAAAAAAAAACACATTTGGAAATCGTAACTAAAAATGGTGTGCAAATACTCTAAAGTCAAAACTATTCTTTATGTCTTAGCATAAACAACAATGTAGGAGCATCTTCTCTTAATTATGCACTTTGTCTTGAGAATATCCAAACTTACTTTAGGAAATATGTCAACAAAGACCAAAAGAAAATAGAAAGATCAGCAAATGGGAAAAAAAAAAAAAAAAACCTTTATTATTCTATCAAAAACATAATTTTTTTTTATTTTCATTTATCTAAAAATCATAACACGAAGAATGGAGAAATTCCTCTCCCCACTTTCACCAAACAACGAATTAAGAACACAAATGCGTCCGATCGAAAATAAAGTGCAAGTAATTCGCATCCGCCCGGAGAATTCGGAACTTGGAACCAAATTAAATAAATTAGTGTGTGTGTGTAATATATAAATGTATACTACACAAATATACACATAAAGAAATAGTATATATATATATATCAGTATTCATTTAAACTAAAATATTAATTTGTTAAATATATAATATAAGTTGTTGTGTTAATAGTTTTTGAATATAATCTTTTTTCACCCTATTTCAGTAATCATTTCATGTGAGAATAATAACCTCTTTGTTATGGTTTTTTTTCCCTCGGTCCTCTATTTCGTCTTTGGAACTCCTAAAACCATTCGATCCACTCGGTATAAACAAAGTAAATCCAGCAAGGACGTTTAGGCTTTTCTAATAAGATAGATTCTCAATCGCTCTTTTTAGTGGGGAGGTGAAATCTATATCTTCTTAATCTTAAAATTGTGTTTTCCTAATGACATAAGAAAATACAAAGTACAGGGTTCAACTCCAGGAGAAAAATTATAATTTGTTTTATTTGGAAAACAAAAAACAACAAAAAAGAAACAGCAAAATAAAAAGTTATGTTTGTAGGGGTTAAACCCTTGTGGGTTAGTTCCAAAGCAAAACAAAAAAACAAAATGTTATGTTTGTAAAGGTTGAACCCTTGTGATTTAGTTGCAGAACAAATATAACCACTTCACCATCCGCAAATTTTAGAAAAATATTACTACCTATTATATATACATAGTATAGTTTGGGGGTACACCTGTACTCCATGAACCTTAATAGATCCGCCTCTGCCTTGAACACGCATGTATGTGTATTGTTTATTAAAAAATTGTCAACACTTCTCAGAACACCACATATTTGTTAATACGTTTGAAAATTAACAACCTATACTTGTATTAACGACACTTTGTTATTTGTCTGAGCAGGTGAAATAAAAAACACGGCCTAGAAAAACCATAGTGGGTTTCTAACATTGAGATTACCTTTTATTTTTATTTTTATTATTATTTTTTGAGATAATTAATTTACTTATTTGATGTGAGAAGTGTTGGGGATTTGGATATTTAGAAGGTTATTTTTGGTAACTTTGGTCTAATATTCCAAGTATGGAAAGTTCATTATTTTCGAAAACGAGTTTCATATTCTTAATCTACGTTGTGAGTAGATGAACGTGGTATATTTACTTTCAAAAATCCATGATGGGATGAGTGAGTAATCAATGTTCAAAATTGGACATTTAAGAAGTAAATTTGGAAGTTGAAGAGGGAGTGGGATTTCCATTTGGTATATGGAAAGTCTCACATAGGAAGGAGACTCATTTGTGGATGGCTTTATTAAATGAAGTGAAATGGGTATTGGTTACAAGTTGAGTGGGGTGGGGAACCCCCCCACACGCGCGCCACCACCCGCCCGGCACGGCTCGGCTCGGGCCCGTGGTCCGTGGTTTTTCGCGCACGTGGTTCGTATAGTCTAGCTGGGTCTGGGCTTACGTTTTGGACTAGTTTCAGAATATTTCAGTCTTTCTTGGAGAGAAAGAATAGGAATTTGACTTGTATAGGAATCCTAATTCCTATGTTTATCCTTCCTTAATTAATGGTCCTCTTACAACTATAAATACCCCCTAATTCCTATGTTTATCCTTTCTTAATTAATAGTCCTCTTACAACTATAAATACCCGCTCCTGAAGTGTATTTCAGCATCTGAAAATCATAAGTATCTCACGATTTTCATACTTGCCTCACGCATCATATAGTCTTGCAATTAGGGTTTTGCTCAGTTGTCTGCCCAATTCTCGTTCGCTAGGTTGCATGGGTCGACTGCTCCGCCCAACTCCGTTCGTCGTTGTATCTTGGGAGATTTATTGTCATTCAACCGTGAGCACGTAATCCGGGGCAATAAGAATTTTAAGGAAAGAGTTCGCTCGCCTCGACATCTTTCTTTTGCTGTTTATTTATTTGTTATTCCCTGTTATCCCAAGTTTACTGCTGTAACCCCAATAAGAAGTTATATCATAAGGCCTGTTTGGACGGGGTCCTGTAATTTTAAATTCTGATAATCAAAATTTCGAATATTCAGAATTTTGTAAATATATTAAATTATGGATGTATTTGATGTGTTTTTTTTTTAAATCATTATTTTTTAACATTGTTTGAATGAAACGGGCTAAACCAAGTCTCATCCTACCCACATAAGTGAGACTACAATTTTAGTTGGTCAATTAATAGATGCATGGAGAACTAATTTCTCGCAGCAATGATCATGAGAAATAAATGCAAAAAAGGTGGGGTAGAAAGGATGAACTTGTCTCTTACTATTTTGTAAGGACCATTGCAGATTGATTCAGAGTGGAAATAAGTGGCAGAGTGACTAATAATTACCTGAATCTGATCCTAAAAATGCATACGTCTGTGTTGTATCAGGGCGGGGGCGGGCGCAGCAAAGTTGATTAGTAAGGGCCGTTCAAATAATAATGTTATCGACAAATTTGTTATTTGTGCAACCTTTTTTTCTTCTGAGGTGGGGCCCTTGTTGGACGGGGTCCTGTGCGGCTGCACCGTCTTGACCGTCCCACGGCAACTGCTATTTTTTAATTATTATTTTTTTAGGAAAAGTAAGTTGAACCACCTAAATTATTTATATTTTCACACTTTATCGTACAAAAAGCTTTTTGTTACAATTTATCATATAAACTAAATAATTTTTACACTTTACCCTATGTAAACAATTTTATCCCTAAAAATTGTGGTGAAAATACACTTAACCCCTATACTATGTGTATTTTTGTACTTTACGCGTAATATTTTTTGCATTTCACCTAATATTTCTTGTTTATTTATTTATGTTTACATTTTATGTATTCATTACCTACTAGGATTTAATAATTAATATATAAGTATTCTAATATTTATTTTTTAATTAAAAAACTTATTTATTATATGTATTCATACATAATATTTAATTTTCTTTTAATATTATAATTATAAGAAATAGACTAAAATCATTTTGGTAGTGTATTGGGCGTCTATCAATTAAGATATTAAATAATAAGTTTGGTTCAATATTCTCTAATTTAATTTTAATATTTCAATAAAATAATATTTTCAAAAAGAAAATCGAACTAAAGTAATTATGCTAGTAGTGTTTTGAAGTCGTACCAAAGTAATAAGTTTGGTTCGTATTCTCCTATTTTTGAGTTCGAAACACTACTAATATAGTTAGTTTATTTTTTGAATAATAATATTCAAAGAAAAATAAATATTATAATATGAATATATAGAATAAATAAGTTTATTAATTAAAAGTAAATATTAGAATACTTGTTTATTGATTATTTAATTTTAGTAGGTAATGAATATATAAAATGTAGACATGAATAAATAAAATAAAATATATGTTGGTTAAATCAAAAAAATATTGCGTTATATGGTAAAGTGCAAAAATACACATAGTATGGGGAGTTTAGTGTAATTTTCACCAAAATTTTCAGGGGTAAAATTGGGGTAAAATGTAAGAATCGCATAGTTCATATGACAAAGTGTAATAAAAAAATACTTTGTATGGTAAAGTGTAAAAATCCGAATAGTTCGGAAGTGTATTTTCCTATTTTTTAATATCCTAATGTAAATCAAGAAGGGGAAAAAAGGAAAAAAAATAAAATATTTTTTATTATAATTAAACCTGCATTTTAATAGATCTTTTTAGAGCTTATACCATACGCTACGAAATCATTATTGAACTATTTCTATTATCAAAAGATCATGGGTATTAATTGGTACTTATTCTAATTCATATTAACTGTCATTTTAATGGTACAATTTTGTTAAAATAATTGTCTGTTTAAAATTTTATAACACTTTCTTCCAAAAAAATTTCCTAAAAATCAAGATAAATTATGACAGTAAGATAAGCATGAAGAAAGAGAAGGGATATTAATAAAGAATATCATAATTAACTAAGAGTGTATTAATAATAATTTATATATATAAAAAGGCTAGCGTTTTATAAATAGTAGCCCCAAAATTTTCCCGGCAAAATGTGTTCCTAAATTGGGTAACACATTTTAAGAAAAGTTTCAATCATTAATTTAATTACTAAATAAATATTTATGGTTATAGATATTATTTAATTATTTACCAAATAATTGGATAATGATTTGAGATATGTAAGGATGTTTCCAAAACCATAATTCTCTATATACATATTGTCTCTAAAATATATTGATATAAATATTAATATATATGATTATAATAATTACATTACATTTTAGGGTAGATATTACATTATATTGTGTTTATCATTTTCTTAGTAGGATATTCCATATTTCAAACAAAAAAGGTTACTATAATAATGGTTTGAGGATAACAAGAAACTCAGTTTCAAATTAATGGTCTGTTCGGACCGCGGGTCGGCAATTGATGCCTAGCCAGCCTAAATAGTCGGGTCTAAAGCGGGCTGACTGTGAAACAATTTATTAAGCCGACTCCCATCAGGCAGTGCTTTAGTTTGGCCGGGTTTCGGGTCAATCCGTCGGGTTGGGCCAGGTCGGGTATAAAATAGTGATTCTTATGTTTAATTATATTGCGATTATTAAACTTTAGAAAATATTAAATATGAGTTTAAATATTCCTTATTACTTATTAAATTCCTCAATATATACATTGCAACTATTTTTAAAGAAATCTTCATAATTGCTTCATAATATTCACAACAATAATCAAATCAATTGAATTGAATTTTCTTTTGAGACTATTACATTATGATTTAAATCTTCCTTATCTATAATATAACGAGAGTAAGAGTAAATCTATTTCTTTTACTGTGATGACAAGTAATATTAGAAATGCGTGTTAATCATAAAATTAGCCCAAATTTAAATCAGGTTATTATTATTATTGTGAACAATTTTCATGATTCATTTTTCTTATTTAAGATCTACTTGACTGAGATAATTAAAGGAGTTTAGATAACTGGTAGATGGTAGTTGATTGTAAATTATTGTTTGGCAATATGTGATTGAAGATTGATTTAGCGATATAAATATTATCGAGTGATATACAACTAATATACATAAAAAGCAATAAAAATATAAAATAATAATAAATATAGATTATTAAGAAAATATATAAAAAAATATGAAAAAAAAACGATACCAAAATATTATATTAATACGTAAGAATATCCTTATGTCTGAAAATAATACTTATGTAAAACTATAAATTAACATAGTATATAAAAAATTATAAAGGAAAATAATTAAAAATTTTATTTAATCAACTATCAACTGATTAGAATAAACTACAATTTGTAACTTTTTTCGAAATAGACCTTTTTAAGTCTCGACTATCAGAAGCTTATTAAAAACTTTTACCAAACGTTTAAATGTGTTGATTAAGGGTGAATAAGCAATCTCTCAACGAAGCGGATAAGTAAGGATACCCTAAAGTGAAAGAGGTATCATTTTTCATAGATCTAAATTTATATAGTCTTACACATTTTGAAGCACTAATTTGCGCGTTAGAGAGGGTTCACCGGAAAACTCTCTGGTCCTCTTTCTAACCTCATTTCTTGGTGCAGGTTCTCGAGCATAAGACGGAACACAGTGGTTCAAATTCCTTGCTCGACCAAATGACGTCATATATGGTAAACTCTGAAGTTAAGCTGTGAGTGGGATGGTGTACCTTGATTGAATCCGACGTAATCTAGCGATGGATCAGAACTACACGACAACATCAAATATAATTGGCGATGGTTAAGGTTTGGAGGCAACAACGCAGGCAGCCCCGAAAATATGAAAGAGCCCAAAACATTTAATTTGCTAGAGCTTCTGTATGTAAACTCATAATCAATATATACTCAAATAATGGCATACACTTCAATTTAAAACTTATTGATGTCGGCGTATTTTTGTCCTATTGGAATAATGATGAACAATTAGTTATGAGATTTTATATGACTTCCACACGGAAAGTGGAAATTTGGTAATTTAATACTCATATGAGATTTAAAATTATTTTAAAAACCTAAATATATTTTATGGTATTAAAAAAATAAATTTTTAAAAAATAAATATATTAATTCAATCCTTATTTTTAGTAATTTCCTTTTTTTTTTTTTTTCGTTTTTGGCATAATTTCATATCTATTTGACAATTAAAGCGACAATGTGCTACATTCTAAGTTTAAACAAGTAAAATTTATTATTTTCAATAAATTGATTTTTCTTATCCACTCCCTCCAATTCATATTAAATATCGTTTTAAAAGTTTGATTTTGTTGAAAATTAATCGTCATTTTAGAACTTTTTAATACTTTGTTCCAAATTGTATTCTAATTAATGTAGGAAATTAATACTAACTTATGATAGTATATAATAGTAAGATGATTGTGAGGAAAGAGGGTGAGAGATTAATTAGGAATATCATTAATTCATTAATGTGTATTATTCAATATTTTATATTTCTTATTTTTCTTAAGAAAAAATGACAATTAAAAATAAATGAATGGAGTATATTTTAATAAATTTGTAATTGGAAGGGTTTAAGCATTACATGGATATGAATTCAATAATTCTTCTACTTTCATAATCATGATGAACGAGTATAATCAAACTTTTGAAAATTATGAAGTATGAAGAATCGAGACAGGTGCACGATTTGAACTGAATAATATGATATAATGTCATTCTAGAGGACAAGACTAAATATTATAAATATTATTTAAGAAATATGAATAAATAAATTATATTGCATCACAAAATATGTTTAATATAGATAAGTGTGACTTATATAAAAATACTCAAATTTATAGATTTAGAATTCAGATGTGTGGTGATTTTAACTTCGATTAGTTTAAAGTTCGACTACAAGAAAATAAATTTACCTATAAAAGTTGTTAGTAAAAACTCTAAAAATTGAAAACTTCAGGTAAAATTATTATCGGTAAATATTTACCATGAAAATCAAAATTTGTTAGTAAATACTTACAATATTTTTGTCAGTCAGTTGCAAGTTTGTTACTGACTTTGCACCATTTGGTCGATATAATTTGAGAAATAATATATTTTAGTATACCATTATAACTTTAAATTGTACAAATATTATCACCTATAACACAGAGTTCAACATGCAGAGCAAATGCATCACACGGGTTAAACACACATAACCTAATCCATTTAGAAAGAAAGAAAAAAGACTTTCAAACATGTTATTCGGTCACTAAAATCGAGAACATAAGCCCTATATGTAGTGGACAATATGATCACTTGAGCTAACCCACTTTATCGACTATGTAACGATTTACCTTTGATCTGTTTGAACACACACACACACACATACATATATATATTGATTGTTATGTTCTATTAATAATTCAATATTATTATTCTCACATTGATTGTACTAACACAAAATCATTACAGTTCGTACGTGCATCGCACGGATTAAGCACTAGTAAAATTCTAAAATGATAATTAATAAAATATTGGAGAGATTATATGCTAAGTGTAAGTTAAACGATTTCTTATTTAGGAAAGTAAATAACTCTTTAATTTTAGAAGACATGTGGTGGAGCCTTATCTAAGCTTCTAAATTAGGCCGCAAGGAAACTGCTCGCTGCCTCTTTCAAGGAATTTAGTAACCATTCTGATTTCGACTCTAAATTAGTGAATTTACCGGCGTAATACCCGTATATCACACAAGCATATATGAAATGTGTGTGTATATATATCACACATTACAATATTGAATGTATTAAAATACATAAGTTTTAATAATAAATAAATAATAATAATAAAAAATTTATTATTTAATTTACCACCACAATTATTTTTATAAAGTATATTACTAACTCTATTTACATATCTACTGTCTTTGTTACAATAAAATATTTTCAATCATTTTCTACATTTACTCTTGACCTTGAAACTTCACAATTTCTAGGAATTGATGACACACACGAATTAGGTATTTATTTATTGTATAATATTAATATAATAAATATCTTTTTAATACAACGCCAAATAATGTTGTAAAAAGACAAATATTTTGTTATAAAAAATAAAAACAAATAAAGGAGAATATAGACTTTTTTCTAATATTATATTTGAAAGATTTTATTTAAAAAATAACGGTGAGGGTATGTTCAATTTGATAAAAATATAAAACAGATTTTATTCAAAATAAAGTTATATTTTTCAAATAATAAAGAAAATTCCACATATTTCAAAAAAGTTGAAAAAGAACAATATTGAAAACATAGAGCATCTCCAAATGTGTAATATTTTATCAGAATAATAAATCAAATAAATATGTTCCACCTTCAAAATTAGGTAGCTAACCTGTGAAACAAAAAATCAGTATGTGAGAAGAATTTAAATAAGCATTGGGGGAATAGTATAGGTAAAAATCAGTGTTTTAAAACGCGTATCATGTAACACGTTACGTTTTGATCCCAATATCGTGTAGTATAAATGGAGTTGTGTATTGCGTTACGTATTATATAATAAAATATCTTTTTAATACTACGCCAAATAATATTGTAAAAAGACAAATATTTTATTGTGAAAAACAAAAACAAATAGAGAAGAATATAGACTTTTTTCTAATATTATATTTGAGAGATTTTAATAAAAGATAACGGTGAGGGTATGTTCAATTTGATAAAAATATACAACAAATTTTATTCAAAATAAAATTATATTTTGCAAATAATAAATAAAATTCCACATATTTCAAAAATGTTGAAAAAGAACAAAATTGAAAACATAGAGCATCTCCACATGTGTAATATATTATCAGAATAATAAATCAAATAAATATATCACTACAAAAAAAAGGCGAAATTCCGAGGGAATTTTCCCTCGATATTCAGGAAAAATCCCTCGATTTTCCAAAAACCGAGGGAAAAATAACCTCGAAAAAAGCGTCCTCGGAATTTTGTTCCGAGGGAAAAAATCCCTCGAAAAAATGAATCCGAGGGATTTCTGAGGGATATGTTCCCTCGGAAACTCTCCCGCGCAATCCCTCGGTTTTCCGAGGAAAAATATTCTCTCGGATATTTGTTATTTTCGAGGGAAACAAATCCCTCAGAATTCCGAGGGACTCGTATTCCCTCGGACTTCCGAGGGATATGTTTCCCTCGGAAATAGCAAATATCCGAGGG
>BMAC01000018.1:1568073-1627343 GCA_014905375.1 Phtheirospermum japonicum
TAGTTTTAATTAGTTTAATTAATTTCTAGTTTTTAAAACAAATCAAACAAAACCCCGTTCATGTGTTATTTTTCTTTATTTTCTTATTCGTGAAACGCAAACACAAAACGAACTTCCGAATCTAGCTTTCCTCTGAGATCGACACGAGTCAACTTACCCACCTACAAGTGATCCCGTTCTCTTGCGGGCGAACTTTTTAAAAATTGACAACTTTAAATAAAAATAGGTGCGAAAAGTTCGAATCAAAATTTTGGCGCCGTTGCCGGGGAAGGCTAAAGGTTGTGATTTTTGTGTTTGCTCTTCGTGACCTCTATTTATATTTATATTTTTCGTTTATCTTTAGTAATTATTTGTGATTTATCTTTGTGTTTGTTTTTCTTATTTTCCGCTGGTACGTTTAATCTTGTGCGTTGAGTGTTGTGTATGCAAGGTACATCCCTCGACACCTAGGTTCAACGACCCAAAAAAAATAAAATAAAAAATAAATAAAAAAAAAGAGAATGTCTGAATACGGTATAACGTCCGATTGGCGTGGCTTTCGACCGGCTATCCAATTGAGCTCCAAGATGCGGGATTACGATCTTGACTATTTCTACATAGAGCGAATCTCGATTTTTTATGGACATCCGAGCGAGGATCCAGTGAAATTTTTCCAAGAATACGAGGACATCACCCGGATTTTCCCTCTTCTCGGCCTTACGAGAGATCAGGTGAGGATGCGACTCTTCCATTATGCTCTAAAAGATCGGGCAAGAAGCCCGACTCTTTACCAACGTGGGAGTACGTGTACGATCAATTCATGAGGAAGTTCTACTTACCTAAATTTTTATGTGATCGTTGTGGAGTCCGAGGGCATTTGGCTAATACATGCATAGTACCATCTGGCGATAAACCTCAAGATCATGTTATCGCCATCCAAAATTATACGAGTTATGCCTCCCCCGACTCGATTCCTTCCTACCCGAGCTATGAAGACTATAAACCATATGATCAATCTTTGGTGAGGCAACAAGGTCAAGAAGCCGAGAGTATTTGTCAACAAGACGAAATTGTGCAATTAACTATGCCGGAATATGATTTTCCTGAGACTGCAAAGACTATAGAGGCACTGTGTGATCAAATCAAGGCTTATTTAGCAAAAAGKTCGGACGAGATGGACGAACCTCTATGTCAACCAGAGATGTCGATTTTTGATGTGATTGAGCCCATCTTGGATGTTGAGGATTTTAGCTTGAATGATCATTTTGGAGATTTGTGCAAGGAGGAGGTAATAGAAAACTTGGATGGATTTGTTCCTTTTGTGCTTGAYGATGTCGCGTTGGATAATGATATAGTAGAGTTGCCATTGGAGATCCCAGTGGATGCTACGAACTCGAGTTTGCTCGATTTATTTGGGGATGATGTCGAGGATGAGCCGGATTTAGAAGATGAGATTACTCCTCTTGTGCTGGATGATTTAGACGTCGAGGACAACGGCGAATTTTTAAAATGGTCGGCGGCAATTTTGGGAATAGATTTGAACGACGGCGACTACTTCTTTTTCTTTCTCTTTCTTTCTATTTCTTCTTCTGTGAGCAGCGGGGGTTTGCCCGCTGATATAATTAGGGCATATTCCGAGGGACATAATCCCTCGGAAAACCGAGGGACTTTATCCCCCTCAGAATAATTCCGAGGGAATGAGTAAATCCCTCGGAATTCCGAGGGATTATGTCCCTCGGAATGTTCAAAAATAAAAAAAAAATCGAAATAAATAGAAAAAAAAGGAAGAAATTAGAAAAAAAAAATATGTTTTATTTTCGGGACGCCGGGGCACATCCCTCCCCGCCCGATCTTAATTTCTCCGGTCTTCTTACTATTTCTTACCATTTTTTCTACCTTTTCGGGGTTTTTCTCACTATTCATCTAAAGTCGAAAAAAATTAGAAAAACGCGTGCGGAACGATCGATGCCCGATCACCGTGGTTCCACGACGCTCGGACCCACCCCTCCCCGCCCGGTCGTGAAATGATGGGATTCGTTTCTATTTTTACTATTTTTTCTATTTTTTGGGGGTTTTTTCCATTATTCATCTAAAATCGAAAAAAAAAAATAGAAAACGCGTGCGGAACGATCGACGCCCGACCCCCGTGGTTCCATGACGCCGAGGCGCACCCCTCCTCTAATTTGGAAAACCACGACGCTACATCGCTTCGCGTTTCCAACCGATGGAGTTCATCGATCGATCGTAACTTGTTGTTGTGTCGAATCGCATCTCAAATGGGACACGCACGTGCTCGGTGGTATTTTTCTTTTCAATTTGGGGTCAAAACCACCCCACGTGCCTAAGATGATAGGATCGGTTTCGTTTTTACGATTTTTCTATTTTTTCCTATTTATTCCGATTTTTTTTTTGAACATTCCGAGGGAATCAAAAATCCCTCAGAATTCCGAGGGATTTCTTCAATTATCCCTCGGAATTCTGAGGGATTTTTATTCCCTCGAAAATTTCAAAAATAAAAAAAATCGAAATAAATAGGAAAAAATTAAAAAAAAAAGGGTTTATTTCCGGGTCGACGAGGCGCACACCTCCCGCACCGGGCATAATTTCTCGGGTCTTCTTACTATTTTTACTATTTTTTCTATTTTTTTGGGTTTTTTTCCATTATTCATCTAAAATTGAAAAAAAAAAAAAAAAACGCGTGCGGAACGATCGACGCCCGACCCCCGTGGTTCCACAACGCCGAGGCGCACCCCTCCTCTAATTTGAAAAAACCACGACGCTATCAAATAGTTAATCTCAACAGCAGACTTATCAAATATGACGACATTATCAAAATCCCGGGAGACAAAAAGAAACTATATATATATATATATATATATATATATATATATATATTATATATATAAATTTTTTTCATTCTTTTCTTCAAAAGTAGTTGCACATACAAGAAATAAAGATTGATTTCTAGAGACGACTCTAGATAAATTAACAAGATGCAGAAATATAATTGAATTAGCACCCCCTCAATTTTTTTATTTTTTTATTTTTTTAAAATATTAATTAAAATTCCGAGGGAATTAAATTTCCCTCGGTTTTATTCCGAGGGAACCAATAATCCCTCGGAATAATTCCGAGGGAAATTTAATTCCCTCGAAATTTTAATTAATATTTTTAAAAAATAAAAATCAAACAGAGGGGTTTTGGATTCCCTCGGTTTCATTCCGAGGGTTTTCGTATTCCCTCGGAAGATTTTCAATTTAAAAAAATAATAATAATATTTCGAGGGAAATTCGTTTCCCTCGGTTTTCCGAGGGAATTATTCCCTCGCCAAATCCGTCGATGTTTTCCTCGAAAATCATGGCGCCAGAATTCCGAGGTAATTGATTTCCCTCGAAAAATACTGAGGGAGTTTTAGTTCCCTCGGTTTTCCCTCGAAATTTTCCGAGGGAAGTCGATTCCCTCGGTTTTTTCCTCGAAAAATTGCTGTTTTTTTGTAGTGTATGTTCCACCTTCAAAATTAGGTAGCTAACCTGTGAAACAAAAAAATCAGTATGTGAATTTAAATAAGCATTATAATCTAACGGGGAATATAATGGGGGAAGAGAATGGTATAAAAATTAGTGTTTTAAAACGCGTATCATGTGAGACGTTACGTTTTGATCCCAACATCGTGTAGCATAATTGGAGTTGTATTCTATTTGAACACGTTATTTTATTATTAAAAAATAACTATATATTTCTCGTGAGTTAATGTTAAAATTTTGTAAGAATATCTAGAAACAGAACTAGTCAAATTAATCAGCACCGTCAATTATGTAGATCAAATAATATAAATTGAAAACGAAATATAAAATAATTAAAAAAAATACTAATTGTTAGTTGAATGGTTTGTTATTATATGGAACATACTAGTTTAACACCCGTGTATTACACGGGATTTGTAAAAAACTAAATATGAAAAATATTTTTAAAAAAGTATAAAATTTAAAATAAAAAACTGAAAGAATTTGTTCTCAACCCGTGCCATGTTCAGTTTATTAATTATTATAATTATTGATTAATATTATATTTTAATATTTGTATTAAACTCGTTAATAATTATATTTACATACTTATAAAAATTCAAAAAATGTCAAAATTTCAACCCGTCTCTAATCTATATTAATTATTATTATTAAATTATTTTATATTTTTATGTTTAAATTAATTTTGTTAATAAAACTAATTGATTAAAAGAGAGAGAGAGAGTGAGGGAGAAAAACAAAGATAACTCGCCAACTCAATCTCATCATCGAGTTCTTTGGTATCGAAACCCTTAATTGAGTATGGATTCGATTAAAAGTTAAAAAATTCCAAATATTCACCCATTCTAGATACTTCCACGCGTCGAATTTGCGTTCGTTGAACGAATTGGTTCCACTAAATAGAGGCCGAATCTGAGCCTATGAAACCGTAAAATCTTAGAAACGTGTCACATCCATATATACATGAGTAGCGTGCATAATAAACACATGAACAAAGATTCACGTGATACTTGTTACGTGCACGTGAACTTCACACCTGATGGGTCACTTTATCTATCCAACCCAAGACACCTCCAAATCTCTCGGTCCTTTTCTGCGGTAAAGATTAAACCACATCACCCCCTTCACTTTTCTTTCTTTCACTTTTGGGTACACTGCACCAAACAAGAGAAATCGGGTGGTCCGCTAGGATAACACCTGGTGCATTAAAATCACTATCTTCTTATAGAGGGGGTCCACGTGGAAAGCAATTGATCATCGGATTTTTTGGGGGCCCACGTACGTGCTTGCTCAATATCACTTGTTTCCTGTGGATTTTGTTGGAGATGAGGTTACTTTCTTTAATGTGGTACGTATATATGATATATGGGTTTTCTTGTCTGCATATAAAAAAATTGGTCCTGCCTCTTTAGGGTTTATCTTGATTTCGTTGATTGATCGACTATTGTTGTGTTACGATTGGATTTCTCGAGGGGTTGTCGCTTGACAGAACTACCCTTTTGTCCCTTTGGTCTTTGGGTAATTTATCGCCACTCTGTATTCGTTTGATTCATGTCAGGCTAAATGAGGTGGTCCATGTCATCAAAATCGGTCGAACTTTTTTAAATTTTCGAGAATGTATCATTAGTTATCACAATTATTCAAGTTTTGAACTAAAGCTAAAATTAGTGGACCAATTTTACCCAAACCCCATAATTAGTCGACCAAATTTTAACTTGATTACTTTCGCTTGTAACTAACTACAATTGTTTAACAAGTTTGGTTATGCAATGCTTTATCAATTTTGGTCCGCAGATTTTTTAATTTTTGCAATTTTCCTTCCCTGAACTTTTTTTTTAGTTGTATAATAGGTCATATCATGTCTATTATTTTACACTCAAAATTTTAATCAACCTAAATTTTTTCATTTCTTGTCTATTTCAGATTATACATTATATCAAATTTATCATATCTCCGGCATTTGCAATTAGATTCTCAATTGTACATGTACAAGTAAAAGTAGAATGCGTTTGACATTATTCTTTAATATTGCAGAAACTTGCATTCAAAGTAACATACCAGCATTCTTGTTTATATGTGTACAATTGACACTAGTTTCAATTGTATATGTACAAGTAAAAGTAGAATGCTTTTGACATTTTTGTTTAATATTGCAGATACTTGCATTCACAGTAACATACACTAATATGCATTCTTGTTTATATTAATACACTTAGTTTAACGCGGGTATATTATGAATTTTTTTATAAAATCAGATAGGGCTCCATTACGGAGTTCTGTATAACACATGACATTCACCCCACCGTGCATTTATAAAAAAAATGAAAAAGAAAAAGAAAAAAAATGATTAAAGGCTCAAATGAATGTCATGTCATTTATAGGGCTCCATATTAGAGCCCTATCTGGTTCTATAGAAGAACAGGGTATATTATACTTAGATTTATTAAATATTGTATATTATACTTAGATATCTTAAATATAAGAATATTTGTGATAATTAAATAATTCTTAATTTAAAATTAAAAATTTAAATAATGTCGTAAATTAAATTCATGTTTTGTACATGTTTAATCACTATTTATTAATTATTGTTATTACTGAAGAAATTTTATATTTTAATATTTAAATTAAATTCGTTAATAATTTATTTACATACTTAGAAAAATCTAAAAGATGTCACATTCTCAACCCATATCTAATCTCTATTAATTAGTTATTATTGTTATTAAATTAATAAATATTTTAATATTTAGATTAAATTCGTTACTAAATAATAGTTAAATACATAGAAAAAATCAAAAGATATCATATTTTTTACCCGTGTCGTATTGTTAAGCGTCCAATCAATATTAATTAATTATTATATAATTTTATATTATTATGTTTAGATCAAATTTGCCACTAATATTAAGTTACGTACCTAGATTATTACAAATAACTCGTAATGTACTTATACAAAATATTTAAAATTTTAAAAATAAGATTATTTTAACATTTATAATACAACTTATGTAACTATTTTCATAAATTTTCTTTTGAAATTAAAACTAGTTCATATGTGATTTTTCTTTGATTAATATAACTAATGTAGATTTTTTTTCATAATTATATATGACTTATCTATCATTAAAATAAACAGTTAATGCTGACGGATTTTGCTGAAGGGCAGAAAAACTGTCAGCATACACTGACGGGCCAAGACCGTCAGCGAGAAGACCGTCAGCTACCCGTCAGCATTTTAATTCGGCGACAGGTTTGCTGACGGCCCGTTGATGGGCGGAGTTGCTGACGGGAACCCGATCGTCAGCATAATTAAAAAAAACAAAAAAAAAAACATGATAAACCTACCCGTCAGCAAATTAAAAAAAAAATAAAAAAATACATGCTGACGAGTGTTATGCCCGTCAGCATTTCTCTTTTAAAGCAGATTAGATCTGCTCTCGTGAACAGAAAGAAAAACGCAGCAAATCTTCAAAATCGTCATCGCCCACCCCAGCCAGTCGCCGCCGATCGCTGCTCAAGTCGCCGCCAGCCAGCCGACCTCGGCCGCCAGCCGTTCCCGATTCGCCGCATCCCCAGCCCGTCGCCATTCACCCGCCAAGTCGCCACCGTTCCTTCGCCGTTCGTACAAGTTTTTTTTTAAAATATTATTTTTTATGTATTAATTTGTGTGTGTGTGATTTAATTAGAATTATTGGTTTAATTAGGGTTGGTTTTAGAGATTATTTTATATTTAGTGTTGATTTTAGGAATAAATATATAATTAGGGTTGATTTTAAAGATTATTGTACATTTAAGGTTGATTTTAGGGATGAATATATAATTAAGGTTTAATTTAAGAATAATTATATAATTAGTATTTAATTTAGGGATAATTATATAGTTATAGTTTAATTTAGAGATAACTATATAATTAAGGTTTAATTTAGGGATAAATATATAATTAGGATTTAGTTTAAGGATAATTATATAATTAGGGTTTAATTTTAGAATAATATATAATTAGGGTTTAATTTTAGGATAATTATATAATTATCCTTAAATTTAGGGATAATTATATAATTAGGGTTTAACTTAGGGATAAATATATAATTAGGGTTTAATTTATGGATAATTATATAATTATCCTTAAATTTGTATATAATTAGGGTTTTATTAGGTTCGATTGTTCATTTAGGGTTCGTTAGTTCAAATAGGGCTCGATTAGTGCAATTTAGGGATTTTGTCTTCGTTTTGTCTCATAGTGAGACATCTCATTTAATGTAAGCTATGATTAGATAACCCCAAATTTCAATTTCCATCATTACATTTTACAGATATCCATTCTCGGTTGGTTTCCTATTTTCATATTTAGTTTCTGTACAACTTAAAATAGTATTAATATTTGAATTTCTAAATGCGCTGGTGATGGGTTATGTTAATTTAATATATGTTATGGTTTGTTGTTATGATTTAATTGTAATTGATTGATGTTGTGATTGATTTGGGAAGACGTCAGTGATGACGTGGTGTACGGCGCCGACTGGGAGGTTTCGTCCTTCTAATAACGGATTTTAATTTTTTTTCAAAATGTGATGGCGGGTTTTAAAAAATTTTAAAAAGTGCGTGGTGGGGTTTTTGAAATGCCATGATGATCGATAAGCTGTGTTTAATTAATATTTATGCTTTGATATACATGTTGTGATTGGCGACATTATTATATTTTAAGTTTAGCATCAGAGTTGCAAACTTATATTTGTCAAAAAATTAGGAGTGTCGATAAACTTATATAATAAGTTGATTTTCAAATTATGCTCACAAACAATATCAATTAAAAAAAGGTTTATCAATATCAAGTGCATAGGGGAATTAATAAATACATGAAGTCGGATTATGAAAGAAAATTAACATTTCATTCAATCCCATGCCTTGGTCGGTTTGGTGTCCTTATAGTCTGACCTCTCTGTGACATAGTGTTTAACAAACATGTTATCAACTTATTTGCTTATTTCTGGCAGGAGGAGCCAACGAAAATACTTTTGTTTACGGACAATGGACCAGTCTCATTGCCAAGGGACTAAATTATCTTGAAGTAATTCGTTTGAACATATTTCGAGTTGAGATTGTATTCGTTGATACGTGGCCCTAACAACTGATTCGTTGAGTCTTTTTTTATCCGATGATAATTGTGTATCGAGCAAGGGGATCCGGCTTGCATAACTTACAAATGAGTTGGATATGCTACCAATGTTTTCGAACTCTTTCTGATTCGATGATAATCACAGATCAGGCAGGGACTTCAGCTTGTGGCGCTTACGACTAGGTTGGATGTGCTCCCCTTGTTTCCAAACTCTTTTAGATTCGATGATAATTACGGGTCAGGCAGGGGCCTCCAACTTGTGAGGCTTACAACTCAGCTAGATATGCTCTACTTGTTTTAGATATGTTTCTGATTCGATGTTAATTGCTAATTAGGCAAAGGGCTCCAAATTCAAGTCACACATAAGTTAAGGTTAGGTTGTAATTCTACGAACCAATAATTAGGATATACTTACACACATTCAATAGTATTTTGTTGTCTATACATGCACAAGCAAACTGCAGCTGTAACATCATCATCATAATGTAATTGCTTGCATATATGAACAATTCTTCGCTTTATATTATCAACTTTATTAGCTTTCTAGTTATGGCAGTGTTGTTTGTTTTACATAGCTAACCGTCGTCTGTCGATTTATCCTTTCGTTTACATTAAATGATATTTAAAATTGGTAAAGATTGTTTTTAAAAAAAAAAAAGAAAAAAAAAAAGAGTATGTGAAATTTTTTTTTGTTGTTTTCTTTTTTTGTTTGCATGTAAGAATATAAATAAACCCCAGTCGTGCATAAAACTCATCAATTAATAACTATTTCATCTTCTAAAACCTAATTATCATTATATTTATGCAAACTATACTTATTAAGTGGCAACTTGCGGATGAGTCAATTAGCAACAGGGTAGAGGGAGGGTATGCCTAGGTATGCACATGCATATATGTTTTATTTAGTTATTATTAGTTATGTTTTTTTTTTCCTTGATCCAACTGCGATTAAATTGATTTAATTATTTGATTTTGTGATAATTAATGTTCTTAATTAGGATTGTTCGATTGGTGAACTATTATTAATTTCTTTTTTAGTTTCATTTTTTGATGTCTTATTGGATTTATAAAGTGTCAAAATATTAAGAATTTAAATTCAAATATCCATCTCGTGTTGAACAAAATGTGTTAGGATGAGAAGTAATATGATGAAAAAGAGAAGCAATAAAAACGACGTAATAAATTATTTACCCATTTCGTCAGAGAGATATTATGACTACGTACGGGGGCGCTGCCAAATCAGGAGTTTGTATTATAATAAGATAGAGTTACAATTACACAATCAGAATATTTATAATATGAAAACCCTAGTTCTAATTTTACGCGAACTCTCGAAAAAACCCTAGTTGGATCGTCGTGGACGAGGGCTTGGATGTATAGTACTTCAATTTTCACAACCCAACAAAATGATGATTTGAAAAAGATGTGAAAATGAAAAAAAAAAAAATACGGGATTTGATGAAAATCATAAAATGTCAAGAATTGATTAATTGTTCAATAATTATAAATAATTTTAAACGCGTTGAAACATCGTTGATTATAGTTATAAATATACTTAAATATTAATCATCATTTTGCGTTTCTTAAAGTTTGTTGTTTAAAATTTTGTATATACCCTTCCTAAAAAATCTGACCCCGCCACTGATTTGCAGCAAAATGGAAACCACAATTCAAATGCTTAGATGTTTGACAAATTGATGCCCATAAGAGAATGAGTGCCACAAACTTCTTTATGATGATGTGAACGTCATTATTGGATATTAACATCTTATACATATCAAATTATTAAAAACACATCGAATATAATCCGTTAATATGCTTGTTTTGGATCAAATCCAGTTGGATAACATATTAAATTTGTAGGGCATAACAAAAATTATTTTAATATTTTTGATAGATGAATAAAGAAATCAGAGGATAATTCTTAATTATTATTATAATTATTTTATTATTATTATTGTTTTTTCTTTTTAAAGAATTTTTCTCAAAATACAGACATACAAGCAAATGCGGTGCATCTTATCCTACACCTGGGGAAAGCATCAGAAAAGTCCAGCATCTCGCCCATACTAGGCGTATAAAACAATGAACAATCTCCGCGTAATTGGAAAGGGAATATGTTGTTGACTTTCCAGTTCGAGATCAAAATATTATTAACTATCAAAATAAATATTTATTATTTTTCTTTATTTTTAAATATTAATTGAAAAAAAAAAATCTAAGAAAAAATCAATTTTGGTCCATTATATTGGACAAATTCCAGAAAAAGTACGTTACATTGATCATCATCAAACCACATCTGCTAAGTTGGCCAATTTATCGAAAATGATCCAAAAAAGTTTGATTGGGGCATTTTTCTGACGTGGCGTTAATTTATATTTTCATATCATTTTTATTAATTTTAAACATTAAATTGACGACAAAATCCTATTTGTCCTTCATTTTTTTTACTTGAATCAAATTAATATATTTTATTAAATAAATATTAAAAAAATAAGTGATAAATAAAAAATATAAAGTAGATCTTACAAAATTATAAAATAAATATAAAATTTTTTATAATATTTTATTATTAATAAGATTTCACTACAGAAAAACCCGGCAATACTGACGGACTTACTGGCGGCCAAAAGGCCGCCAGAAATGCTGACGGGCTTTCTGGCGGAAAACCTTGCTGACGAATTTGCTGGCGGTTTTGGCCGTCAGTATTTATCCCCATCAGCATCCCCTCGGGGATAGGGCGGGAATTTATCCCGCGTAACTATCCTGACGGGCTTGCCCTTCAGGATATATTTTTTGATTAATAAAAAAAAAAAAAAAAAAATATGTTGACGGCCTTGCCCGTCAGCGTGTAATTTTTAATTAAGAAAATAAATATATTGCCTGTCAGCGTATAAGTAAAATCCTGACGGATTTGCCCGTCAGGGTTGTAACCTTAAATATCGGCCCTCCTCCTTCCCCGCCTCATTCTGTCAAAACCTCCGGGAAAAAAAAATCGTCGCCTCCGTCGCACAGCCGCACAACAAACTCCCTGCAACCGTCGTCGCCCATCGCCGCCGCCTCGCAGCTGCCATCGTCGGGCTTCCCATCCCCGTCGCCTCCCGAAGGTGCCGCCGCCGTCGCCGCACAGCCGCCTCCACCACTACATATCGCCGCTCCGCCAGCGCCGTTGCCGTCCGAAGTCAGCCTCCCGTCGCTCGAGCCACTGCCGCTCCGCCAGCACCGTCGCCGTCCGAAGTTCGCCTCTCGAGCCATCGCCGTCGAGCCACAGCCGCCTCCGCCAGCGTCTCCGTCGCCAAGGTAAGTTGCTGCATTTTTTTTTTATTTTTTTGTATATTCATTGAATTTATTAGTTTAATTTTAAATGTATAATTATAATTTGTTTATTATTTATATGTAATCATTTTTTTAATTATAATTTCTGAATTAGGATTCAATTTAGGGTTAGGTGAATGATTAGGGTTAAATTTATTAATAATTGAGTAATTAGGGTTCAATTTAGAAATAATTACAAAATTAAGGTTCAACTTATACATAATTAAGTAATGAGGGTCCAATTTAGGAATAATCAAGTAATTAGATTTCAATTTAGTAATTATTACGTAATATTAAGGTCCAATTTAAAAATAATTTCATAATTAGAGTTCAATTTAGAAATAATTGGGTAATTAGGGTTCAATTTAGGAATAATTAAGTAATTAGGGTCCAGTTTAAAAATAATTATAAAATTATGGTTCAATTTATAAATAATTAAGTAATTAGGGTTCAATTTAGGAATAATTAAGCAATTAGGGTCCAATTTAGAAATAATTATAAATTTAGGGTTCAATTTATAAATAATTAAGTAATTAGGGTTCAATTTAGTAATAATTACATAATTATGATTCAATTTAGGAATAGTCACATAATTAGGGTTCAATTTAAGAATAATTATATAATTAGTGTTCAATTTAGGAATAATCACCTAATTAGGGTTTAATTTAGGGATGATCACATAATTAGGATTCAATTTATGAATAATTATATAATTAGGGTTTAAATTATGAATAATTATATAATTAGGGTTAAATTTAGGAAAACCCCTAGTTAGGGTTCTATTTACGAATAATTATATAATTAGGGTTCAATTTAGGAATAATCATATAATTAGGGTTCAATTTAGGAATAATTATATAATTAGGGCTCAATTTAGGAATAATTTCGTAATTATGGTTAAATTTAGAAATAATCACCGAATTAGTATTCAATTTAGGAATAATTAAGCTTGGATAGATTCTGGAGTAGACGTGTCTATAAAGAGCGCAAACAACATTCATACAGAGATTGTCCTCCTCAAACGCCCTCCCCATGTCGGCTCCAAACATCTATAATTCAGCAGTAGATACAGTCGATGAAGGAGTCTTTTTTTAGTGACCATGCTAGCAAGGAGCCGTTTGATTTTTGGAGCAGACATGGTGAGGGTGGTCGAGGAAAACGATGACCTGTATTCGAATGTTGTGTGGCTCTTTATAGACAACGTGTCTACTTCAAAATCTACCTAACTAGAAGCAATCTTGTGTTAGGGTTTATCATTGTATTAACTTAGATTATTAGGGTTTGCTTTCAAATTTAGATAAACTTTAGGGGCAAATTATATTGTATATATATTGTTCATGCATGGGAGGCCGTGGTGATCGGCCGGAATTTAAAAAGAAAAATTATATATATTGTTCATACATGGGAAGCCGTGGTGATCGGCCGGGGTTTAATTTTGTTTATATATATTATTGTCATTGGTGTTGTTGGTTGTATACCGTCGGATGTTGACGTAGGTTACGGCGCCGGCTGGGAGGTGTTGTCCCTCCAATAGCGGGTTTTCAATTTTTTTTTTCTAAAAACGTGATAGGGTGTCACGTGATTTTATTTAAGTTTTCAAAATATTTTTCAAAAATGTGACGGTGGGTAATTGCTTATTGGAACCTTGGCGAAGTGACGCGATGCATATAAACCACTTGTTTGAGAATTAATATCAAATAGAAAATTTTGAAATTAAGTTTTAAATTATTCCAATATTCCTTAAACCCATTTGAGATTTAGTATCAAATATAGAGTTTGATACTAAATTCTGAATTGTCCCATTTTTGGACAGTTTGAGAATGTGACTTGTAGTATGGTTATCTTATGTGTATGTTTTTTTTTTTAGTTTTGAATTTCGGTTTCTGCATCTCTCTAATTGTTCTCGGGTGCACTGAAATATACGTGCACTACGAGAACTGAGGGGAGATGCTGCCGAAATTTTGAATTTAAGAAAAATGCATATTTTAAGATAATACATACTACTAAACGTCACGTTCTTAAATGGGATAGAAGCCTTACAAATTACAACTCGAATTACTCATTCTTGAAAATGTAAATGCGACAGATAGAACGGGACAACAAAATTTTTTAAATGCGACAGATAGAACGGGACGAAGGGAGTATAACAATTCTTCATTTTAATATAAATGTGCAGTTTGTTCAAATATGGTGTTAAACGTCACCAACCGAACATTACAGATGAGGCACTGACTCGAAAAGTGGACGCTGAATTTCCTATTTGATTTGAGAGCTACTTAGTCTTAATTATCTTTAAAATAACGTGGCAATTAAAATATATTATAACATTTGTAAACATAAGATTATTGTAGGCACGAGATCCTTTGAACAATGTAAATGACGATTATATGAGGTCAATTGCGTATGGTCCATCACGTGTTGTGAACACTTTCAACGGTTATAAGATAAATGGATATAGATTTCACACGCTCTCGTATGGCTCTGAACGATCAACGTCGAGCACAGGAGTTTTTATAAGAGGAACAAATTATGGGCCAGATTACATGGATTATTACGGTCGTCTTCTAGAAGTGGTTCAATTGGAGTATCACGGGCTTCAAACGACCGGAAGGACGCTCTTGTTCAAATGTGTGTGGTTTGATCCAACTCCAGCCGACACGAAAATTCACCCTCAATATAAGCTCGTTGACTTCAATCATAAACGTAGATTCAATCGATACGAGCCATTTGTACTCGCATCCCAAGCAACTTAAGTGCACTACAGTTCGTATCCGAGTTTAAAGCGAGACAAACTAGATTGGTGAGCAATTTGTCAAATCAAAGGTCGATCGACGGTGGATTATATCGAGCCTCGTTTGCCTGAACAACAGTCATTCCAAGAAAATGTTGTATAAACATTTCCTGCAATACAATTAGAGGATGTCGACTTCCAATTAAACGACCCTCTTAATCACGAACACGACGAGTCGGTCAATGATGATTTAGAAGAGTCAGAAAGCGATGAACTAGATTTAACTGAAGAAGACGAAGAAGGCTATGAAGATGAGTTTGAAAGTTAGGGTTGAGGTTTGAAAATTTTATGAGTGTTAACGATAATCTGAACAATCATATATATAT
Source organism: Phtheirospermum japonicum (assembly GCA_014905375.1). Lineage (NCBI taxonomy): Eukaryota > Viridiplantae > Streptophyta > Magnoliopsida > Lamiales > Orobanchaceae > Phtheirospermum > Phtheirospermum japonicum. Next base: position 1,583,128 of record BMAC01000018.1, read on the forward strand.
ATACACACACACACATATATATAATTATATAATTAATTTTAATTATTGATAAAACTATGTTGTATGTTAGATGCCTGGCGGGGGTCCTCATAATCGTCGGATTTCTTTCGACTCGTCGTCCTCGAGACCTCATGAGAATGATGCCACCGACATGGATTTGGATGATACTATTCCACCTACCCCGTCTGATGAGGCGGGGAGCACGCCCAATTCATCAGAGGTCAGGACTACCGGCATCGAGGTAGTCGTGATCAGAAATAGGTAAATAATATTTTAATTAATTTTGTTATGTGTTCAATATATAATTTAATTATTTGACATATGTTGAGATAAACTTACTAATTTTTAGGTTACAAAGTCCGTCGAAGGACTTGCCGACCTATCTCAGGACTACACACGAGTCTCGTATCCACCCAAACGGGTGGAAATTCGAGCACATCCCGGACAGCCATCGTCGGACGTGGTGGCCTCGTTTTAGGGTAATTTTTTTTATTTATCTTGATTTGTGTTAAGTAAATTATTGATTATTTTGTTTAATTGTATTTCTTTTGTATGGATTGGTGTGGTGGGACAGGAGTATATACGACGAGAATGCCATCAAGGCGGCATTCTACGTAGCGATGCGAGATAATTATAACAGTCGTATATACGAGTGGAAGAAGGCGTATCGACGGAATGGGACGATACCTATCTGAGTAGGGGAGTCGATTTGGAACAGATGGTTGGTGGTGTTTCAGCGGCCTGAGGAGGTGGAGAAGTCTGAGAAGGCCAGACGAAACAGAATGAGCGAGCCCGGAGGCCCTTCGATTGGTATAGCGAAGCATCGAGGCGGGTTTATGCCGTTTAATCGACAGGTGGCCGAGATTGTAAGTCGATAATAACATTTTAAATAATTAATTATATTATTGAACATGTATAATTTTATGTTTTAATTAATTCACTATATTAAATATTGTAAATGTATCTTTAAATACAGGTTGCACAGACAAGCAGCCACGTAACTCCGAACTTCTACTGAGGTATCATCGAAATTCCGACGGCACATTTACGGATCCCAAAATCCAAAGGATAGCTGTAAGTTTTATATTATATATATATATATATATATATAATAAAATCTAATAAAAATTATTTAGTAATAATAGTTGAAAATTTTGACATCAGGAGGACTATAAGAGGGCTTTGGAGGAGAGGCGTGTTGCGTCGTCTAATGATAGTAGCCCTCAGGTAGACCCGAACGAGGTCTACCTACAGGTTGTCGGGAATAGGAAGGGTCGACGCTATGGCCTTGTATGCTTTGGGAAGACTGAGAAGGGCTGCAGTACTTCTTCCACCTCCACCGCCGATGTTCGTCAGCTCCAGACGCAGGTGCAGTCCCAGTAGGAGAAGCTTGAGCAGCTTCAGCGGATCCGCGAAGAGCAGGCGCTGGAGATTTAGCGGATTCGTGAGGAGCAGGAGCATTCCCAGTTGACGCTCCGTCAGCAGATTGAAGAAGCAGTTGCTCAGGCCATGGTTCGTTGGCCTCCCCGTGATCCGGATGGTGGTCAGATTTGGATGTGGATGGATAGTTCAAGATTTTTTTTATACATTCGATTGATGAATTGATTTTTAGTTATTGAATGATATGTTTTGATTTTTTTATTAGTGGATAGTTTATTCTAGATTATCTAAAATTTTATTTGTTTATTATTTTTAATTTAATTATTAATTAATATATTAGAAATTTTATTAATAGACTTTTCGAAGGAAATTACAGAAAATTGTTGTCAGGAAACCAGCGTAATGCTGACAACAAAATATGTTAGTAATGCTGACGGCCAACCCGCCAGGAATGCTGACGGCTTACCCGCCAGGAATATTGGCGGGTAAAGTCATCAAGGAATCCGCCAGCATTCCTGGCGGGTAACATTTTCCCGTCAGGATACTGGAATCTTGACTACAAAAATGCTGGCGGCCATTATCCGTCAGGAGGCCATCAGTATTTCATATACTGACGGATTTGGCCGTCAGCACTGCCGGATTTTTTTGTAGTGTTTTAATTAACAAAAATTAATAAAACTAGAAATAAATATAAACATTAAAATAATTTTTAAAAAATTATTTAAAATATAGATATTTATAAAAATAAATCTAATTTTGTTCATATAAAATTATATGTATGTTTTATAATTTCTTATAATATATTTATGGTTTAATAGTTATATCTAATTGTATTAGCTAATTCTTTTTATTAATAATTATTTCATAGTATAAATTTTTATAATTATTTTATAATTTCTTAATATTTATTTTATATTTTTATATTTATCTTAGATTTTTAATCATTTTTTTTTTGATTCAAAATTTATTGATTAGGTTAAAGGAAAAATAAAAGAAAAATGGAAAAGAAAAGGGAGGACAAAAAATTTTTGTAATGTATATAATTATAGAAAAAATGAAAATATAGCACCACACCACGTCAGTAAAAATCTCGACCAAACCTTTTTTGGACCATTTTTTAAGAATTTGGCAACTTAGCAGATGTGGTTTGATGATGGTCAATATCACGTACTTTTTTTGAAATGTGGCCAATATAATGGACCAAAATTGGTTTTTTTTCTCAGATTTTTTTGTTCAATTAATGTTTAAATATAAAGAAAAATAATAAGAAATTATTGAATCACGCAATGTCAGCAAAAAAGCTGGATAATTTGTACCTTTTTTGATGATTTTGCCAACTTCGTGTGTATTTTGACAGTAGACAATATCTTGGTCCTAAATTGGAAAGTGGACAACATAATTAATCAAAAAAACAATTTTCCCTAACTGGACATTCCTGGAATTTTAATGAAATGAAAAAATAAATAAATAATATGGGTGGTCAACATGAAATATCATTAAATTTTTTTAATTTTTTATTTAATAAATTATATATTTTATAGAGAATTCATGGACTTCATTGGATATACGAAATTCTATAAAACTTTATATTATGTAATTACATGGATTTTAATTGTATTTGTTAATATATATATATATATATATATATATATATATATATATGAATTATTATAAAGTTTTTACATGTAATCATCACAACTTAGAAGGTGTACAAATTATAATAATAATACTTATTGTGTAAGAACATAATTAAACATATGAACTATTGATAAAAGAAAATACATATTATTATCTTACCTATTGTTTAGTTTTCTTTTCTTTTCCCAATGATAAAATTTAAAATTATTACTTGTATCATATTATCATCTCTGAATTTATATATTAATAGTAATATATTTTTATCTTATTTATTTATTCGTACGGTTAATGTAAATTTGAATAATAAAAATAAAATATACGTTTACCTTCATATCTTATTTAATGATTGAAGAGAAGAAATTGAACTATGCGGCTATATATATATATTTACATAATTGACATCCCTAGACTTTATAGCCAGCGTAGAAAACTGGTATAACATTCATAATTAAGCAAATAAATATTCATATTAGACCAGAGTCTCACAATAAAATGCATTACTCTAACATATTTTGTAATTGTAAAATTTTAACTATGATTGTAATATTTTAATTATAATTTATGATGATTTTATTTTATGTGATCTAATTCTAAGAATACAAAAGTATTGGTGTCATGTAAAACTCACCTACACCATTAAATAACACTTAGGGCTCGTTTGGCAACACGATTGAGATTATAAACGATAGCCTCACCATCCAGATAATTATACTGTTCAGATTTAATTCTAATAAGCATTCGGCGTTTATGATTGTACAATGAATCATGAAAATATATGCCAGATATTTAATCAGAGATGGGGGAAAGATTATAAATCTTGGAAATCCCAAATTTGTATTGAGGGCTGAGAAGATAAGCCATATTTTGGATCTGTGATTCCGAACGCAAGATTCATTCATATTAATGATTGCAATCAGGGCTAATCGTGGCTGCCAAATGAGCCCTTATTTAAATAGTGAGACGATTGATAGTATTTATCTTATACATTTGACATTTCATTCATTCTCCAAGTGTATTGTATATACTTGATGTAGCGTGCATAATATTTTTTTTTCTTTAATTTTGGGATTCCTAAATACTAAATCACATAAAAAATTTTATTAAGATTTGAAGATCTAGTAACGTTATTAGAATCATACTATAAGAATTAATTCTGTAATTATGTAAATAAATTTAAAAATAAAAATGCTATAAAATTAAAACTCTCCAATTATTATGATACACAAAATTATTATTTTGATAGATAAGTAAAGAATTGTCTACACGAATAAGCAACAGAATAAAGCCAATTGGTAGTTTGGTACTGGTACAAAAAAAGGTGCTTTTATTGTTTATTATTCTTTTTCAGTGCAACAAAATGAGGACTGGGGAGCCGTTTCGTTCATCATAATGGTGAATCGAACGGTTTGTATTCTCTTGGGCCCCACATCCTAATAATGGAAATATAATACAAAGTCAATTATGTTTCGAAGTGTACTTTGTCCTCCATAACGCACAGAATTCAACTTGTGTTATGATGATATTGATGGGCTTATCACAAAAGAATGACGAAAATACTTGTTTATATATAGTACCAAGTATTAATGATAACCGATAGTACTTAATTTGTACTTACGAGAGGAGAAATTAAGATTGATAAATTCAGTTATACTCCTCTTGTTCCACATATTTCACATAAATTAAGAAAGTAAATTAATTGTACTTTAATCATAAATATTTTACGCATATTATAATATTGTAACACTAAATGCAAAAATTTATAATAATACTCCCTCAGTCCCACAAATATAGTCCAATATTTCATTTTCGTCCGTCTCATAAAGATAGTCCTGTTACTATATTTAACAATATCATTAAATTTTCATTTTCAAGCATACCATTAATTAATATTCTTGAAATACTAGTTTTCTACATGGTAAATTAAAAATTGATGATTACAATGTAAAATCTTACTATTCCAATAACAAATATACTAATTCCAATACTGATTTATATAAACATTAATTGACAATAATAAATTCAAGAAGGGTATAATTGAAAAACACTAATTCAATTAATGGCTTAACTATATAAATTACCTATTTTTTAATTTGTGTGAAATTAACCGCAGGACTATTATTTTGGGACGGAGGGAGTATTAGTTTTCAGCATAAAAATGAATTTACAAATTAACCGAAACTTCTAATTGAAAACTACGCCAAATAAGAAATAGTTGCAGAATCTTTGATTATATTTGGTTGGACAAAATTTTGTATTTTATTGTCACACAAATTCACTTTTTTATTTTTATTTTTAATTATAAAAATGTTATTTTTCAAAAATAAAAATAAATGTCACTCGTATATATTTATATTATAAATATATATATTAAATTAATATGTAATAATTTAAAATGCAAAATTTAAGGGTGATACATTTAACGTTAAAAGTGACAATCTTCAACAAATAAATATTTTAAAGTCTATAATACTAGTAAAAGAAAGTTATTAAAAATATAAAGTAGCACTTTTGGGGAGAAAAGTGACAATATTAAAGAAACGTGACTCTATTATCGACCTCACCACCGAATTAGGTTGACTTGCTTAATTGCTTGATCAATATACAAAATGACTTTTTTGGACTATTATTGATCTCACCACCAAATTAAGCTGACTTGCTTAATTGCTTGATCAATATACAAAATGACTTTTTTGGACTATTATTGATCTCACCACCGAATTAGGATGACTTGCTTATTTGATTGATCAATATACAAAATGACTTTTTTTTAATGTAAAAGCAATATTTTTATTGTTAAAAGTGACAGATTAATAGAAAAGGTGAATCTCTCATACCAATAATGATTCGTCTGGTGATCATACTTGAAGTATACTCATTTGGTTGAGGGTTCTAGAAATCCAGACTTAGGATTTCGCTTCAAATTTTTTAAATTTCTATTCCTAAATCATACTTACTAATCTATTTAATTTAAATTGTTAAAAAATACAATGTTTTCTTCAACTGATTTTTACGATATGTATATTTATTTTTACATTTACAATTCGGGTATCAAATTTTAGATACCAGATAGAAATTAATTTGATAAATCATTCTTCTAAATGGATAAGAAGCGAAAATATTATACCTATTTTAATATTTGAGTATAAAAAAGACATGCTATGACATAACATTATAAAATTCTATAAACAAGAATTTAAATATTGTAATATCTAAGTTGGACCTTATAAACCCCCCAAATCATATTTCGAATAGAGCATACAAGATTTTAAACAACCACTCGTAATAAAATTAGAGCATGGGACAAGAGATTTTAATAAAAATAGTTCTTTTCCCGTTTATTCACAATTTTTAGGAATTATATGGTATCAAACATGACATTATAACATCGTGTTATGTGCTAATGTGGTGTTGATAGTCGACCTAACTTTAAAAACCACGTAGGCAACTAGAGACCATGTGGCTAAATTCAGGTCCACACGAGCATCGTGCTGGCAGTCAAACGTGGGCTATCGAGCCAGTCAATCCACCGCGACTGATGCACCATATCGACTATCGGGCCGATTTGCACCTGGACTGCCGAGCTGACTGAGCGCTGACAAAAGTGCAGACATGTCGGGCCACTACTAACACATAACCCACGAAGTCGAATTGGACAATGGCGTGCGCACATGTTGAGCCACCACTGCATGGACTCTCGAGTCGACTGAGCATTGGAACACACCGACTGCCGAGTCCACATGACGCCCACCCTCGATCTCCACATGGGTAGGCCGATTGGGGACTCGTAATACATCTCTTTCCGAGCCGAGTTGGAAGCTTGCGTGCACACACGTTGTTAAGCCAACATTGCTCGGGCTTCCAAGTCGACTATGCGCTGACACACGCACAGGCATATCGGACTACCACTGACATGTCACATGATGATTTGGGCCGAGCTAGACGACACTGGTGTGCGCACTAGCTGTCAGGCCACCACAACTAGGATTGTTGAGCAGACTGAGCACTGGCACAGATGTAGACTTTTTGTCCGACCAGACGCCCACTCTCAATAACTGCATGCACAGGCTGCCTAAGACCTCGTGATGCATCGCCTACCAAGCCAACTAGACATATGCGGCAGACTTGCTGCCGAAGCCGAGCTAATAATGGTGATAGGTATGCTGACGAACTACTCCAGCAGCAGCAGGAGGCAAGCTGCCGATTTGCCCCAACAACTATAGTAAACAAACTGCCGAAGGAACGTTGATCATGGCGATAGGTGACCCACCTGTTGCATTAGGTATGTGGTCAAGTAAACCCACCCACTGCACGAGTCGACCAACACGTGTGCTGCCGAACCGCTTTGCCCGCACCATTTTTCTCATTATCGCAACCACGCGGTCGAGCCGACTCGAACCTGGATGCTGAATTAGGGGTGGCGATTTTTGACACGACACGATAACCCGACACGAATCGAACACGAGTTTAATATGTACATGTATGACCCTTCGCGGGTTCGCGTGTTATTCGTGTCGATCACGAATAACACGCGAAACAATTAGGTCAGATCGGGTTGACCCGCGTGTCAACCCGATTGACCTATTTAACCCATTTAAACTTAATGGTATAATAGTAATTTAATAAACTATCTCTTGTAAATTTTTAATATATCTCAAGTTTCTCGTTTGACCTATTGATTTTCTAGTTTGATTTGTAATTTATGGCCCAACTTTGACTTGAATGATTAATTTTGATTCCTAGTTCAGTGTGTAATTTGATTTGGTGCTCGGACTACTTTCGAATAAAAGAAGACAATGATCGTGTTATTTTCATGTTATCTTTTTTTTTTTTAAAAACATTTTCTTATCAAGTAGCTATTGAATTTTTTTTTCTTATATAGGTTCTTCGTGTCGTGTCGGATTACCCGTGTAATAAACAGGTTCATGTTCGTGTCGTGTATTTTGACACGAATAATTATTCATGTCGTCTTCGTGTTCGTGTTCGTGTCAACTGTGTAATACCCGTGTCTCAACACGACCCGCGAACATGAAACACGATATGATTGACACCGCTATGCTGAACAACGCACTTGGTGGGCTGCCCCTAACATCACAAGAGTTGACTCGCATAAGTTGGATCATACCCGGAGAACTTCTCGTCATGTTCGCTGAGCTAGAATGTACGACTAGATTATGACGAAAGGAAAGTACAAAAAGACGCCAGGTGACATGTGTTCTCACTAGGGCTTTTACATTAACTATAAATAGTGTTTACTAGAGAGAACAAGTGATTCACATTCTCAAAGAGATAAAGCTTACAAGAGAGAATATGCATTTTAAAAAAGGGTTGAGTTTAAGCCGACTCAAGTTTCTGAATGTAAATGTCTATTACTTTCTTAAGTAATTTTTTTCCCCGAGGTATTTGTTGAGTTACATTTAGTAACAACATGTGGCACGAGCTGGTTGTTTAGGTTAATAAGACCTACCAAAACACCCACTCAGCTGACCCCGTTGGGTTGGTAGGTTCCACTATCTTGACAAATGAGTTCGTGCCATGTGTTATTACTAAATGTTGATCAACAAATAAAACCTCAACACATGCCACAAGCTTATGCTGCCAAGTTTAGCCCAATGGAACGTTTCTTATAATCATGTCAATAAAATCCTCACCTATGCGGACAAACTTATCAAAGTAGACAAAAATTGTCTTATAATATCTTATAATTCTCCGCTTCATAATTGTTGTTGTTTTAACGCGAAAAAAAAAAAAAAAAAGAAAGAAAAGAAAAAAGGTCTGGTTCACAATATTTATTGTTCTATACTTTCGAGGTAATTTCATGTATATTTTTCTAATTATACTCTTAATCATTTACTATATACTTTATGTATTTTCTTTTTTGATAAATGAGAAAAGTATTTTAATAAGAGTAGTACAATTATTTACCTCAATTCCTTATTTTATGGGTAGAATGCTAAAATAACAAATATAGTAATCGGAGAGATTAAAAATAAAAATCCACATAAGAGGATAAACTTATTAAACCACTGCACGTCCCCGGAAAATAGTTTACGATTATTTTACACAATTTTAAAAAAATATTAATTAATATAATTAAAGTATTATCTTTTATATATATACTCTTTGATTAATTAATTAGTTATTCTATGTTTTTTCGGTTTCCATAGCAAATAGGGGAATTTTTTTCTCAAACTACTGCCGTTTTCACAGTTTACCATTCAAACTATATTTGGGATAAATCGTTATACGAACTATGCACGATATGCATTTTGGCCTCTAAATCAAATCTAGTGTGATTTTGTTGCCAAAACCAGTACAATTTTGATTTACGGGGTAAGTTACAAACCGCGTATTGTTCGTATGGTAGTTTTTCATAAATAATAGATTGTATAATAAATGGTGAAAAATGTTATAAATTGGAGAAAGGGAAAAATAATTACCCTAAAATTAATTAGGTAAATAAATTAATACAATTTTAATAAAGTAATATGCATGTCTTTTAATATAATCAAATAGAGGTATACTTCATAGAAAAATAACTGCGTACTATATAAAGTAAGTAATATGCATGTCTTTTTAAACATCCGAAGTACTGATGTGACCTACTTTTTAAAGGAGATTGGGATCAATAAAAACCACTTGCACCTGTACCAAAATAATAATAATAATAAAAAAATCTAAAATTCTAAAAAAAAGAAAAAGAACTTTTCAATATAACGGAGGACTTGAGTATAAAGTTTTAAAAAAGAGCATATAAGTATATAACTTTTCTTGGATTTATGGCCGGTGTGGCTTGAGAGCATTTTGTTGAAAGGCTCTAATAAATAAATGTAGCAAACTGCCCGTGCCCTCTTGCTCCGCCACCGCCAAATTGTTAAAATCCTTTCGCCGCCTTCCACGAGCCTATATTTTCTTGCGTGCTCTCTCTCTCTCTCTCTATACGTGTATGCATACGTATGTATTTTGGTACATTTCAAGAAATAGATAAGTCTTTTTTCCCCATTCTTGGAGTTCAAACCGAGTTGCTAGCTGATGAAAGACTTTAACCAAGAAAACTTTGCGTGATGCATTTGGATTAGCAAAATCTTTTGGTGAGTTCAAGAAAAATCATCATTTCTGGGCAAAAATATTTTGAGATTGAGATTGGGAAAACTCTCAAAAAATAAAAGACTGTATCTTTAGGGATATGTGAATTTTTTGGTTGATTTAAGGGGTGGGTTTTGTTTTCTTGTGCGTTATTTTGTTGTTTAATATTAAGATTAAGTGAGAATTACTTGTGGGTTGTTGAATAAATTAAGCAATCTAATGTGGGTTAGTCTTCTAATGATTGAATTTAATTAAAAATAGCTTCTAGTTCTTGACTTAAACAAGCTCAATTGGTAGATTTAAAAAGCATTTCTCTTCTTAAACATTATATAATTGGGTTTTGACTTGAAATCCTAATTCTTTTTACTCCTGTTCTGCATATGTATATTTTTTTATATTTTTTTTGCCGATCAGGTCCAAAGTAGCTGATGCTATATATGCTTTCATTTATCTGTACTCATTTGTGTATATTATCTATTTATAGATGTCATGATTTTTTAAGGTGTTCATCTGGATAAAGATTGTTCCAACGGTGGATCTCAAGAACTCAGTTCCATGTAATAAAAGTCATCTGCCCCAATTCACTAATTTTGAGTACCAATTGTTTAAATCTCCATCATGCCTCTCTCAGAGTTTTTGAGAATGGTCGGTCGAAAAACCGAACCCGGCCCGCAAAAACCATGCCCAACTAATCTCTCTTCTCGGTAAGCCCGATTTTCCGCTACTCCCCTTTAGATCGATGAAATCGAAAATATTGATGTATTTTTTAATGCAGGCCCAATAATGATTTTCTTGAGCTAGTTTGGGAAAACGGTCAGATCATGACGCAAGGTCAATCCAGCCGGGCTACTAACAATTTACCTCCCAACCCGAATAAAGCCCGCGAATCAAGAATCGGAAAAATCGGTGGGCCCGATTCGATTTCAAACGATATGTCTCCGGTTGTTGTGCCCTCGGGTGATTTTAATTTAAGCCAAGGCGATGAAATGGTTCCTTGGTTAGATGCTCTGGCACAAGATTACGGTTCTGTCCTCTTACCCGAAATATCCGGTGTCACTGCTAATAATGGAATGTCCGCCCAATATAACCTCCCGTCCGGTGTTAGTAATTTGCATAAGGCTTCATTGCCCCCGCCACCTCAGCATCATCGCCAGACGTCGGATGCTTTAGGATCTGGAGTTGCGGATATTATTAGTAATAATAGTAGTAGTCGTCCAGATGTTCAAATTATAAGGCCACCTACTAGTATTAGTAATAGTTCGAGTTATCTCAACTTCTCGCATTTCGCAAGACCGGCGAACTTTGTCAAAGCTAAGGTCTCGCCGGGTGTGGAAAGGGCGGACATTGACCAAGTCAAACCCACACCCGTTGCAAATTGTGTGCAACCGGTAGGTAATGAAACTAAGGATTCTTGTCCCGCTGAAAGAGTCAAAGTGTGCCAAGAAAAGAATGATAAGCCCGTAAATCCGAGCAATACTAACGATTTGATTGAATGCGGAGAACGAATTGCCGAGCCTATGGTTGCTTCGTCATCGGTAGGTTCTGGAAACAGTGCTGATCGAGTTTCTTGCGAACAAACGCTTAATTCGAAAAGAAAGTTTCGCGATACTGAGGAGTCTGAGTGCCGTAGTGATGTAAGTTACGATGGAAAAATCAAGAATATATATATATATATATGCTTTTTTTTACTAACTCGTGTTTATTTGCAGGATGTTGATACAGAATCTGTTGGTGTCAAAAAGTCAACTCATGCTCGAGGTAATGGGTCAAAGAGAAGCCGAGCAGCAGAAGTACATAATCTTTCCGAAAGGGTGAGTGAGCAATTTTTTTAATTTTTAATATCACTAGGAATTTTAATATAGTTGACTTGCATCAAAGTGCGTAAAATTGATTTTCATCGTGTGGTGTGAACAGAGACGACGGGATCGGATTAATGAGAGAATGCGTGCATTACAAGAACTTGTACCCAATTGCAATAAGGTAATTCATTCATACCTAATAATATATCTCATAATTATTTTAATTTCGAACACTCATGTATCCTGCATTGTTACTGGCAGGCGGATAAAGCTTCGATGCTCGACGAAGCCATTGAATATCTGAAAACCCTTCAGCTTCAAGTACAGGTAAAGGTGAATTTTCTCGATCATGTATTATTATTAATTATAAATCAGGAACGTTGGACCAAGTATTTTCATTTTCATTTTTTAAAATTCTTGAACTTTCCTTGTTGCTTAGATTTTGTCCATGGGAGCTGGATTATGTATGCCTCCGATGATGTTTAACCCCGGAATGCAACACATGCATCCTGCTCATATTCCGCACTTTCCACCAATGGGAATGGGAATGGGAATGGGAATGGGAATGGGATTTGGGATGGGTATGCTAGACATGAACATTGGATCTCCGGTTTTTCCTGTTCCGTCCCAGCAACAACCGCATTTTCCCACCAATTCCCAAAGAATGCCCGGCGGTCCCAGTGTTCCGGTATACGGGCATCCAGGTCAAGGGTTTCCTAATTCAGCCATGGGATTAAGTGGTTTTAGGAATGGAGGTCAAAATGCAGTGCCTAATACACCGCCGGTATTGAATTCTGGAGATATAACAAACACGAATTCGCAGGTGAATTGTAATGCAGAAGCTGGAAATTCAATCAACCCGAAGTCGGATCAGGTTTGTGCTGTGTTTCGAAAGTCTTGTTATTTAAAATTTAAATTCGAAAGTGTAAATGAATAGTAAAATACTTGTTTGCTTGAGGTTTTGTAATGATACTACTGTAGCATGTAGCAAGTCAAAATGTCAAATAGGTCAAATCATGTTTGGATTTTATATACTCAAAATCTCAAATCGCCATAACTTTTTTGTTTCTTATCTATTTTAGATGAATAATATATCAAATTAATCATCCCTCCGAAATTTATGATTGGGATTTTAGAAAACTTGTTAATTTTTTTTTCTAATTTTGTCTAGACATTCTTTGTAAATGCAGGTGCATGCTACGAACGAAGTTCTAAATTGGTCGGCCACTGCTCAAGAGAATAAACAGGCGACCGGTGCTAGTGGCCCCGCAGCTGACATCACCAAAGAACCAGGTGGCCAATAGCATAACACCACGTGGATTGTTGCATGCTTGCGCGACTAATGTCTCAAGTTGTTGTTACCGAAGGTTTGTTGCTGCTGATTGAATTAGGTTTCGATTAGCCGGATGAATCACGAGAACATATTGCACATGTTTTGCTCTGTTTCAGTGAAAAATCACAATTAAACCACCCTTTACAGCGTTGTATATTCATCGATATGACACATGGGCCGAGCAGTGTTAGAGTACACGAACTGTTATGCCGTGTTAATACAATCTCTGGTTTTGTAATACATTACATTACTTTGATTTATTTATTTTTCATGTAAAAGGTTTTCTATACTTTTGCTTAGAACCATGATTTCCGTGCGTACGAAATGTAAAATTTTCAATTGAGCAAATTTCTGGATGTGTTCATCTATATTATTAAAAATATTCATTATATTGAGATTAATATTTATCACATTGGAGATAATTAAGATATATAAACATTTATGAAATTGAAGGTTGATATTTATCATAATGGATACGAACACCTATGGTAGTTATAAATAAGTATCAGAGCGATGTCAAGTTCAGTGTTACAACACTAGAACTAATATCAAACAATTTCAGAGTTATAAACAAGACAGAAAGAACAGATGTTAAGACTGGTGTTAAAACACCTGTATTAACATCACACTATCTTATTCGTTATCTTATTCGTTGGTGACGCAATTTCGAAAACATCCGTGATTAGAACCGTGGCTTCAAATCGTTCTTCGTGCTTGTGTTCTTCTTGGTTCGTGCGTCTCCTTGTTGCGTTCTCTCTTGAAAATCCGTGTCTTGTCTTGCGTCTTCAACATGTTTTAAATAGACAAGACTCCTACTTAGTAAACAAGTTTCAAAAATAATATAGAAAACTAAATAAAGTTCTAAACTCAATTTAGGAAATAAATCTAAGAGTCCTAATTTATTTTGAATACAGGAAAGGCAAACAACTTAAAAAGGAAAAATTGTCAATAATAAAATTCTCAACACGAACTTTTGTCACATTGAAAATGAACATTAATTAGGATAGATATGAATATATTTATAACAACGAATATGAACATTTTTATGTATGTTACATATTTATAAATGTATATTTATCGCAACAAATATAAAAACTTATTTTGATATTATATTTATCACATTGAACATGTTAATTACACCCGATTGCATGGTTCAATGTACATTCGGGTGTATTTGGTGTATTTGGGCTGGTGAATAGTGGATCGGGGAGGTGTAGACAATCTGGGCCTGGGCCTAGTAGAAATGTACTCAGTTTAAGGGTTTTTCACACAAATTCAGGAAAAAAGCTAATATTAAAATATATATTAATTAGTTAGAAAATATATATTATGCCCCTATAAACACTCATTTACTTTAATAATTCAGATATGTGAACTAACAAATTCATTCAAGAAGCTTTCAATATAGTTCGTCAACTTGTAAAAGTTGCTTTATAATAAAATTTGGTCTTTTTGATAGTTTTTATCTTATTATATTGTCAGTACCCGTTGGAACAAAAATTCTGGACCTGTCCCTGCTGTAAGGGCTCACAGACAGACAGGAAGCAGAGGTTGGTGATATTATTGCACATGCTGCTCTATTATTGCATTCTCTGTATAAATTCATAAAAGATTTGAGTTCTATCTATGTGCCACTAAACTTGTGCTGCAAGTCCCTTTTAGGGACAGGTGGCCTGCCCATTTCTTCATCACATCATTTTTCAGCTAGCTCTTGCTTATTTCTCTTCCCAACACAAGAAATAAATAATCTGGACACATATGATCATTAATTCTTGGAAAGCCATTATATATATGTATTTAGGGATCTTTTTTAAGTACACCTAACTCTAACCATAAACATTTGTCTTTCCATTTTGGACCATTCTTGATTTAGTTGACACTTTGGAGAAATACACATATATCAAAGAGGTTTAGCAATGGAAATGTATGTATATACACCACACTCATCAACTAATAAATTGAATATCATCATCCTCTTGCATTACATATTACACTTATTAAACTTAAATACACAAACCAACCAAATCAATATCTCATAAAAAAAAAAAAAACACTAAAGATTTTCGAAATATTGAACACGGCACAAAAGTATACCTAACGGCCAAACAAACCCATGCACGCAGCAAACACAAACAAACACATTGACGAAAGAAATTAACAAATATATCACACAAAATTATTTAAAAAAACAAAAACAAATCATATCACCAGTTCCATAAAGCCTATTTGTTACCATCGTCCTTAGGTTCCGAAGTCGGCGTTTTAGAGGTCTGAGACGATTTTCCGATGATAGCTTTCTTCGCCTTCACCAGTGATTGCTTCACCATCTTAACAATCGACTGCTTTTGAGTTTTCACCGGAGCAACACCTTTTTTGGCATCCTCAAATTCCTTGCCGCATTCAACATCGGTTTTGGCTGGCTCGATCGCCTCTACAGCTTCCTCTATTTTCTCTTCAGTAGCTTGCACAGTTTCTTTTATTTTCTCAGCCACCTCAATTTTCTCCGGCTCTTCACATGCTTCCTTATTATCGCCCTCAATTTTGGCACTCTCCGCAACAAGTTTGATGTCTCTAGTCGTAACTTCCTCTTCGGCTACTTTTTCTTCGACTTTAGGATCGGTGATTTCTGCGTCGTCAGTTGACTTTTCTTCACATTGGACCAATTCTTCAGTTACAACGCTCTTTTCTTCAGTCTCTGCTTCGGCAACTTTCTCTTTAACCTCAATAGCTTCATTGGCAGGTTCCTTCTTTTCTTCAACTTTGGTTGTCGGGTTATCCGATTTTACTTTCACATCCGAACTCTCAGTTGCACTAGTTTCTTCTTCTTTTGCCAATGTTTGACTTTCAACTTCAACTTTTTCGACAGGCTCAGGCTCTTTATCGACTTTTTCAGTAGCTTCGGATTTCTCAGCTTCTTTTTCGATTTTCTCGTCGATAATCTCCGCCGGTGACGGCTCGGGCGCATCGACTATATTCTTTGCTGGCTCCTCGGGCTTTGTCTCTTCTGCGGGCCCCACTTTTGCTTCCTCCGCTTGTTTTTCAGCAGGCTCGCACTCCGGTTTTTCCTCCGATTTCTCGATAGATGGTTCCGAAATCGGAGCATCCTTTTCTTTTTCTTCTTCTTTTATCGGCAACTCAACCGGCTCAATAACTTGGGTCTTTTGTTCGATTGGTTCAGTCGGTTCGGTTTTCTTTTCCTCTTCGGGTGGAGGAAGCTCAGCTGGCTTATTAGTATCTTCAGTCTTTTGTTCTTCACCGGCTTTAATAATATCGTCCTTCACTTGTTCGACTACTACAACAGGAGGAGGCTCGATTTTCTTTTCGTCTATCGTCTTTGCTTCTGATTCAGCGGCAGCTGGACATGCCGGTTCCTCAGGTTTCTCCTTTTGCAGAGTAACATTTTCAGCTTCCAATTTCTTCACCTCCGATTGCTCCTTTTTCTCGATTTCCTGCAGTATACGTGCCAGAGATGAGAATCTAAAAATCAAGATAAACTCAATTAATTTGTTTTAACAGCTTTGTTATTATATCCTTAAGATGCAGTGTCAGAAAAACTCAAAACTATTTTTTTTTTTTTTGGTATAAAATTGCTAAATCTACTATTTATTTATTTTTCGTGACGTAAAATTATTAAATTTTGAATCCGTGTCTCAGGAAACTAATTCAAAAGCTTTTGTGTAAAATGATCATTTTAATTCTATAATTTAATATACTCTTCTTTAGCCAATAGCCATCCTTTTGGAATTGATCAATTTTCTGGGCTCTGGCTATAGATTGTATAGAGCAAATCACAGAATACCCCATAAATAAATGTGAACAAAAGAAAAACTACCAATTTAAGGTGCTGATAATAACCATACCATATCTATGTATGTATGAATCAGAGCTCAATACACTCAACACTAAAAAGGTAAACTGATATTTTATTGTGAGATTTTTAGTGTTTATACTGGTGAATTTAAGTTGGAAACCTCATATAATAATACATATCAAAACAGAGAAAATCAATTATTCTCCATCTCTAAAGTCCATGAGTAAGTACAAACAAACAAACAAAAAAAGACATGGTTTTGCTACACGCAACATCAAGAATTTGAATTTAAAGACAACAAAAGAAAAGGAAAAAGGCTGAGTAATAAAAATCAAGAAACAAGCAGGAGAAGGGAACAAATTACCTGAGAGGGTGTAGAATGATCTGGTACAACGGTCTCACTAGCCATGGATGTGAAATGGTGATTATTGAGAGAGAGCAGAAAAGATTAAGTGAGTGAGATGAGAAAAAGCTAAGTACAGAACAAGAAAAGAAAGGAATGATATGGTTGGCAACAGCCAGAAAAGGAAAAGGGGCTCTCAAAGCAAAAACACACAGAAGAAAGTAGAACCACACCACGGATTATAATTCACATCATTGATGATCTGTCACTACAAAGTGAGTGGAAACCCTTGAGCTAACAAAATTAATATTTCAATTTAAATAATAAATTTAATTAGAGACCAAGATTTTATAAAATAAAATAAAATGGAATATGAATAAAAATGAGAAATATTAGCAAACAGGTGCTGTCATTGCAAAAGTGACAAAGCTTTATTATGGGACCATTTATTTTTAACGGATTAATACTATTATTTTTTGGACAACAGTTGTCTGTTTTTTGTCGGTTTATGAAGCAACCCAGAATTGAGTTGGAGTTGTAGATGCTTTTGGTAGTTTAATAATAGGATTATGGTAAGTGATATAATCAGAAAAGCGATGAGTACATTTGCGTAGAATATAACAAATTATGTCCTCTCACAATATAAGAAATACTAACTAAAGTATTTATTTAATTAATACTTCAAATATGCGTTAGGAGTATACCTGTTGTGATAAAATAATTGAAGAATGGAAGTTCAGGATAAGAATAAATACACGCCTCATTATCTGTCAGCCGACTAATTCCTTCTTTTTTCGTTATATTCTTTATTTATTTATTATTGTTTTTGTCGTACCGTAAATTTTATTATGTAGTCGAGTCATAATACACTATTACACATGTTTTTTAAATAATACTTTTGTGATAAATATAGATGTTATGAATATTTTAAATAAATACAGTTCTTATTCTGCGTGATTAATAACTTATGATAAAATAAATTTCAATAGAATCATATTAAGCATCCTTCCTCCTATTAATATGTCTCATTTATTTTTGTGACAACCTCTTAGAAATTCATTTGCTTATTTATGAATACATCCTCTCACTACAAGAAAACAGTCAAATTCCAACGGAAAAAATCCGTTGGAATTCAATACAAATTTCCGTTGGAATGCCCAATTCCAACGGAATTTCCAATGAAATACATACCATTGGAAAAATAGCCGTTGGAATTGCCAAATTCCAATGGAAATTCCTATGGAAAAAATATCCTACGGACTTTCCAATAGAAAATTTCCGTTGGAATTATCAATCGTTGGAATACACTTCAACACAAATTCCAACGGTTTACATTCCATTGGAATATTTTCCAACGACTTTTTCCCATGGATATTTACTGTTGGAATCTATTCCAATGATTTTTYCCACGGGTTTTTCCGTTGGAATTTAAAAAGAAAAAAAAAATCTAATAAAATGCAAAATAAGATTTCTAAGAATTAGAATTCGAATAAAAGTTTTACAATTCGAATAATACTCTTACGAGTCACAAACAAATAACTGTAATGTTATCATAAACAAATAGAAACGCCTACAAGTCACCCTCATCACATTACATGCCATCATCTCCATCACATCCAATGTCTCCCTCGTCATCCCCCAAATCCTCATCATCACCCAAATACTCATCATCTCCTAAGTCTTCGTTGTCTTCGTCATCTTTGTCATCATGAATGGCGTTCGGTACTGTTGAAAAAGAGGCATCATAGCCTGAGGAAAAACGTGATGTGCTCGAAATCTTTAGAAGAACGCTGCGAATCGAGGCAAGCTCACTCTCTAATAACTCATTTCGTTGCTCTAAAGCACCCAGACGATGGCAAAGCTGCTGAACATCAATCACACCAGACGAGCTAGAATTTGAACTCGTCGAGCTATAGAAAGACGCYTCAGATCCAAAACCATAAGCATGTCCTTTCTTATTGCATCCTCCAGTAGCCTCGTAAAAGCACTGTGAATCATCAATGTTGGTTATACCTTGTGCAATTTTAGACGCCTTCAATTTCTTGTACGCAATCTGCATAAAATCCACATTAAATATACAACAGAAACAAATTGCAGATCCATCTACAAACAATCTATGAACTTTACTTTATATATTGTCAAACGAAATGATCGAATCGAAAATATAATCTTCCAGAAGAAAACATGAAATTGCATTTGATTCTCACCCACATTGAATAAATATAACAATACTTTTAGTGCATCATTTGACATTTGCAGACACCCCTGTTTTCCTGTTTTCTCATGTATGTTTAATTGCAATCACTGGTCATATTGGACAGCAATTATGCTAGTTTTCAGCATTCAAAGATTCTAGATGATCCTAGCACACACGAATCTGTTGTAAATAAAATATGCAACAAAAATTTATTGCCACTATTATTTTATATCGTATGCAACTCAAATATCACATACTTCATAACAAAGTTACAGAATCTAAATGTAACTAAAAACAAATAAAAACACTCAAAGATTCTCTACACAAAAATCTTAGTCGCCTCCTCGGCTAGTTAAAAAACCGTATAATACCTTTTTTTTTTCATCTTCTCTGGAAGTTGAGCATCTTGATAGAATATGCAAAGATGATAGTGAAAAGAACCACGAATCCGAGAAGTACAAACAATCTACGAACTTCACTTTATATATTGTCAAACATACATATATTCAAACTCATTCCATAAAACATATTCCTAGAAAGCAGAAAAAAATAATTAATTCATGTTCTATGGAGATGTGGGAATTAATTCATGCTCTCTGGAGATACCACGTTACATATTGGTCACTTACTAAACTCAAGTTTATAACTATAAAACCATTCTTAACTGCATATTGCAACCATTCTYAAATAATAAGTGAAGACTTACAAAAGTGCCTTTTGCTTTAGAAGTTACCCACTTTCCAATCTTCTCATTGTAATTGACCTTCAAAAAAACCTCAGGAATGCTAACACTTCTGCCCAATTGCTTTTCCTGAAATAAGAAAATATATTCAATCAAGTAAACCTACATTCTAAATGCTCGACCAATTTGCTCAGATCAGCACAAATTACAAAAAAAATATTATCACAGCCACTCTAACAAAACAACCCGAGTAGTGAAATATATAAATATATTAATATATATATCAAAAATAAACTTACATAACGTCTTCTACGCTCAGATGTAGAAATAGCACCACCTCGATTCACATAGCCATCTTTGTTAGCGGCTATATTCTTTTTGTTTTGATCAGACATGCGTTGAAAATGGGGGTCTGTCRTCCACTTCTCCTTAAGTGCCCTGAGCACTTTTTCAGGCATCCATGTCCCAGCCGATCTACCTCTACGAATATCACCCAAACTTTGACACACATATTTTGCACTCTTTGCTCTCCATATCTTCTGAATTTCTCGATCATGTATAGAATCCCACCTAAAAAGACCCTACACAAAATTTAATCAATATTCAACGAGTATTTAAARATTTTATACAAATAAACAAGTTTTAGTATTTAAGAAGTTGTCTTATTATTCATATCACCTGAAACTCTTCAAACCACAACTTTTTCACATTTGTTGAGACTTCGCGCCATCCAGTCCACGGCTGATCATATTTTGATTTCATGATATCTGAAATCCTTTTAGATGTTTCATAAGGAATGAACTTGTTATTAAAATATTGTGTAAATTATTAATTTATTAGAAATATAATAAATTCAATAAAGAAAATTAATAATCAATTAATTGAAAGTCATACTCCATTCCATTTGGTTTTATCAACACCCTGGAATCATTTCCCGATGATGTGGAAGCCTCAGCAAAGGTGGGTTCACTAGAGGTAGGTGCAGAATGTGTAGGGTTGGGAGCACCGGATGCAGTTACTGAATGATTTGCTTCACTGGAGGCAGGTGCAGAATGTGTAGGGTTGGGAGCACCGGATGCAGTTACTGAATGAATAGGGATGGTAGCACTTGGTGCAGTTGCTGAAACGCTTGGTGTAGTTGTTGTATGTTTGCCTTTGGCTCTGCCCTCACCTCCGCCTCTTTCTCGCCCACCAAAGCTACCACGATCACTTTTACTTGACATGTGTGAAACATTTGGTATAGTTGTTTTGTGTGTGCCTCTGCCTCTTCCTTGCCCAGGAAAGCTGTCACGATCACTTTTGCTTGACATCTGTTAACAAGAAAATAATATTTCCGAAAATATTATTAAAATACTTTTTTGAGAAGGAGTTATCGAAAATGTTTTTTGGTTTTAACTCTGTGTCGCAGAAAGGGATARGAAAAGACCCTTTCGAATTTTTAATTTTTTTAATATAAAAAAGATCATTATGGAGTGATATTACATGATAAGGTATAAATACTCGGCATCTTGAAGCGAGTAGTACAATTTAACTATGAAGTGGCTGGCCACTTCTGGCAATAGGTTCCTCTCTACTCTTACATGTTCTACCTATTGAAAATAGAGCAATTTATCATATTTAAAGAGCTGCTAGTGCATAAGCACCTCCCCAAATCACTGCCAGAAYACTAAGAAAGTTCTGCATGCTTGCTAACCTGTCCTCTTGAAAGCATTTCAGATTTGTTTCAGATAAAAACAAGAGACTATAAAATAAAATGAAACATCTATCTTTTTTTTTTAAAAGGTCAAGAAATAAGAAAAATASAAGGAGTATAATTCTCAAAGGTAAACCATACATAAAATAACTCAACATTGCAATGTGAAGACACTAGCACCAATAATATAAAATCCCTATTAATATTTATAATAGTAATAAAAAAAAACATGCAAGCCAGAGTCAAGGAAGCAAAAAGAAGGGTTTAATTACAAAAACTACCCCTCAACTTCAGCCTAATTGCAAAAAACCCAAATATCATTCAAAATTGCAAACACACCCTTTTAAATTCTACCCTCAACAAGTAGATCAAGAACARAATAACACAAGAATAACAAATACAATAAAACATATTAAGAAAAAGGGGGCTAGACAAACGGTGCCTGACTTCATCTCCATTTTCCACTACGCAAATTGAAAACCAATAAAAGAAAGCTATATTGTCTCACTATTTACAACCACTGCCCATTTCTATAGGTTGGTCCTAAAACTCAAAAACTGAGTTAACAAAAAATTGATCTGGTTTTTGTGTTGTAATAGCTGAATTTGTATTAGGTKCACTATGCATACATTTCAGGAGCTTATTTCCTCAACCTAACGACAGAAAAAAGAGTGTATGCTGTATGTCTCTTTACATTTGCTAAGCAAAATGAATATTTTTAATTTATAAAACAATTGGCCAAGAGGTCTTTCATTTATTTTGAAAATGATTAKATTATGAATCCTATAATACTATAAAACTCAAAATTAGACCCTATAATACCATTTTTATGCCTTGAAATATCGATATTAATCTATCAATAAGAGATTATTTCAACCACATTTAAAATTTATGAAATAAATATTTGCCTTCTCATATATTAATTACTACTTTGTAGTTTTTACCTTTTACCTTTTAGTTTAGGTCAAAGCAAAGTAAATTATTAATCTATACATATACTTACAAGTGAATATTGMTTTTCTTTCAGATGTTCATGTTCTGCACCAAATGAATTGAGCCCCAAGGAACTTGATATATGTAAAACATTTGGTATAGTTRTTTTATGAGTGCCTTTGGCTCTGCCCCTGCCTCTGMCTCTTCCTCGCCCACCAAAGCCGCCACGATCACCTTTGCTTGACATCTGTGAACAAGAAGATCACAAATTAAAAAATGTATTCACAGTATAATTGAATAATTCARAGGCACGACTAAAGCATGGGATATCATAAATYTAATATTCAATAATTTCTAAAATAAATCCATCATGAAAAAGATAGAAATTTAATTTAACATAAGAAAACTAAGAATTAGGAGCAAGAGTTCACAAAATATTTGATAAAGCTGAATAAAGCCTTAAGTATCAATCACTGTAAGCATGATAATCGGCATAKGCATCAGAATCTTGACTATCACAGGATTCTTCTTCTTCTTCAACATTTTCTTSCATTTCATCATCAAAATCAGCATTGGCTTCGGTGGAAAGATCGAACTCCTCGCCCGTACTACTAAAATCTCTTAATGAAACATCAATCTCATCTTGCCAAGATACATCATTTAGGTGGGAACCATTATCATCTTGGAATGGAGCATCACATGATTGAACTATCCTTCTTGCTTTGGTCTTAATAACCACAAGCCAGTCTCTAGTAATTGGAGTTSGGTTAGGATATCGTGTAAAATATACTTGCTCAGCTTGTTGGGCAAATATAAATGTATCTTTTCCTTTGTATCTCCTATTTGATTTTACTTCAAAAACTCCATAAGGGGAAATCCTCGTGCCAGCCGTTGATGGATCAAACCACTTACAATTAAAAAGTGTCAATTTTTTGTTTGGCATTCCAGGATATCTTATTTCAACTATTTCTTCTATAACTCCATGATATAGACCTTCTTCTCCACGAAGAGCGACCCCTGAATTATCTGTTTTCYGATTTTTCGCCCGAGAAGACGTGTGAAAACAATAGCCATTCACAAAGTAAAYTGAGAAAGTTTGGACTTGGTGGAAAGGACCCCATGCTAAGTTGTATAGAAATTGATCTTCGATATTATTAATTGGATTGTGCACCTAAYAAATGTACACAATGAATCATAAGATACCCGCACAAACAATAATAACTAAATAAATAGTGATATTTATATGATTATATATGTAAACAACTTACATATTCCTTGAACCAAGTGACAAAGTTTAATTCTACATGTTTGCTAACTTCAGCGCTATTGAGGTCAACATTCAAAGATGCAACATAAGTGCTGAAACATTGGAGATTGAAATGAAACTTAATAAGAAGGGAAGTTTAGGAAATAATTATGAAATAATTTATAGATAAGGAATTTTACTTACTTATAAAAAGGCTGTGCTTCAGGACAATTTAAGAGAACGTATAAAGAAATTATATCTATTTCCTGGTCACTAAGATAACGAGCTTTAGAAACCCCTTCACGTCGACCAGGATAATTAAAAATAGATAGTTGCGGATTCGTAGATGACTCTCCGCCATCATCATTTCGAGGCACTCTTCTCTTCCTCGCTTGGACGTGAGACTCAAAATAGTATGAACAAAATGTAGTTGTCTCCTCAATCATGTATGCCTCACAAATYGAACCCTCYACGTGAGCTTTATTTTTTACTTTCTTTTTTAGATTAGGCAGAAAACTACGAAAAAAAAGAAATTAATTAACATGATATTTTATATTTKGCATAAATTAATATAAKATGATATGTAAATATATTACCCCTCAAATGGATACATCCATCGATATTGTACAGGTCCACCAACTTTAGCTTCATATACCAAGTGTACAGGTAAATGCTCCATTATGTTGAAGAAAGCTGGAGGAAATATTTTCTCTAGTTTGCATAAGATGATAGGAATATTCCTCTCCATCACATCAAGTCTATTTTTTTCTAAAATAGGACARCATAGATCCCTAAAAAAGCAGCTCAACTCAGTGAGAGTCTCCCAAATAGGAGTARGCAGACAACGAAATGCAATTGGGATCAATCTCTCCATGAATATATGACAATCGTGACTTTTCATATGTTGTAAAGTGCAAGATCTCAAATCAACGCATGAACTCAGATTAGATGCATATCCATCTGGAAGTTTAAGGCCCTGTACCCACTCACATATTCCTCTCTTTTGGTCCATATTTAAAGTATATYGTGCCTTYGGCTTAACACACTTCCCATTACCTTTGATTTCTAATTCTAGTGTTGGACGATTACAGTACAAAGCAATATCCATCCTTGCCTTAACATTATCCTTGGTCTTACCTTTAACATCCATGACCGTKTTAAAYACATTTTGGAAAATATTACTCTCAGTGTGCATCAGATCTATATTGTGCGGTAACAACAAATCACACCAATATGGTAAATCCCAGAAAATACTGCGCTTGGTCCAGTGATGGTTATCCCCATACCCAAGTGTTGGATAGCAACCTCCCAAATCAGTCATCTTCGGAATTTTCTCGACTTTTTCCAATAATTCAACTCCTGAGTACCTCYTAGGCRGAATGCTCATTTCTACTTTGCCTTTCAAGAAGTTCTTCTTATTCTTACGAAATGGATGATTCATTAATAAAAATTGTCTATGACAATCAAAGTGGCATGCCTTCCTCCCATTTTTCAAATAAAATGYTTTAGATCTCTCCATGCAGACAGGACAGCCCAATATACCACTCGTTGACCACCCGGATAACATGCCATAAGCAGGGAAGTCATTGATAGTCCAACATAATGCAGCTCTTAGACAAAAATTCTGTTTTTTTGAAATGTCAAACGTTTGAACCCCTTTATCCCACAATATATTTAAATCGTGAATCAAAGGCTGCATATACACRTCAATTTTACTCTTGGGATTATGAGGACTAGGAATGATTATTGTTAAGAACATATTTTCCCTCTTCATACACATACCAGGAGGGAGATTATAAGGAGTTAAGATCACAGGCCAACAAGAATACACCTTAGAGTTATGATTGAATGGGTTGAACCCATCCGAACATAATCCTAATCTCACATTCCGTGGTTCCGATGCAAAGTAGGGTGCTTTTGATTGAAATGCTTCCAGGCTTCTCCGTCCGACGGGTGTGTTAGCACTCCTTCCTCTCGCCGGGTTTCATGATGCCATGTCATATGTTTAGCAGTTGCATTAGAGGCATACAGTCTTTGTAACCTGGGAATTATTGGTAAATACCACATCTGTTTTTTTGGGATTTCTCTCTTTCGATTATTTATTGATGTATTTTCTTTAAAACGAGCTTCTCCGCAAAATTTACAAGCTTTCTCACCAACATCGTCCTTATAATATAACATACAACCACCTGGACAACAATCGATCTTCTTATACCCACACCCAAGTTGAGAAATGAGCTTCTTAGTCTGGCAAAAGTTATCAAGCATTCGATTGCCTGATGGTAATAACTCTTTTATTAATGTGATTATTTCATCAACACATGCTACTGGATTATTGTAGTCAGACTTTATACTCATTAATCTAACAGCAATTGATAACACAGAGTGGTCCTCACACCCATCCCACAAAGGAGACTGCGCAGCAGATAACAATTCATAGAACTTTGCATAGCTTGGATTGGGTTCCTCCGGTTCGGGATCAACATAAAAATTGGGGCCCTCGGCATCAATAACCATTTGCTCATATGCATTTAAATCATTGGATAATGGGTCAGCTTCATTATGTCTATCAAAAGATGGGTGGCAATGTTTCTCCATGATTATGCCAATAATAATAATTCGGTTGAAAGCCTTTTTTATACAAATGTAGTCTAACCTCATCTGGCTCATTAAACTTTAAGCACTTACATTTTAAACATGGACATCTAAATCTTTTTTCTTGTTTAAAGACATCAAGCTCACTTGCAGATGAAATAAATCCCTCTACCCCCAATATAAATTCATGCAACAACATATTCTTTTCGGGGTCTTTTCTTGTGTACATCCAACGACGATGCTCTGGTATCTCCATCTATTATAGCATTTAAATCTTATTGTCATATTACAACAAAATTTTGTTCAAAACCATGCCAAGAATTTCATAAATGGGAAAATTATAACACGGAATTAGAGTTTTTTGAAAACCATGTGCAGAGAAGTTATGCAATGATATAAAAAGGAACTTTAATATTCAGGATATATATGATTGTGCATTCAGGATGAAACAAGAATTATGATTCAAATAAATATAAAAAAAATATAGTTAGATGATTCAAGAAAAATCATGTTACGTAAACATATAAGTTTGTTTCTATACAAATACGTACGATAAAAAGTAGTTACTTACCTGGAAAAAATGGATGATGTTATCTCTACTTTAATAACTTGCTCCACTGTTTTGGAAGCACATTCCGGAAGTGCAAGGGTTAATGATGTCAAACCACCAATTGAGATCTTGTTCTTTCACCCTGGCTCAGAAATTAAAATAATTATATAAATCAGAAATATATATAGTGCATTATATGCAAAAATACTTATAGTACATTAATTAAAACAATGAATGTTAGATATCAAATATTTCAGTGAGTTGTAATTTAATGATAAAGAGTTGTAATTTCTTTAAAACATTTCTTTTACTTTTACATTCAAATATCATGTTGCTCTTTGTAAGTTTTATCGTAAAAAACATTCGTGTACAGCATGAAGAACACCACATGAAACTAGGTTGTACACACGTTTTTATGTCAGGATAATTAATTTGAATCAGCTTTTTCAAAAATTATTATTTTTAAATGTTATCGCTGTAAACTTATATCCATCAAATGTGATTCCACAAAAAGAATTATACCAAAAAAAAAGAGAAAAAGGAACACTAACACTATACAGATAATGAACTTGTGGGATTGCTGGATCTCCACCCACTCTGCTAATCCTAGCCTTGGCCTAGGATTCCTTGGTGGCCAACATTTTTTCTTCCTATTAAGCCTATCTACACCACATTTAATCCAACCCAACCCATTAGTGCTAGGTTCCCAATTAGCTACCAATCTAACCACTTGACACATTAGAAAGCTGTGATTACTAAGGCTAAACCTCAGGACAGCCCAAATAACACATGAAGTCCAATGAGTTGATGAAATTTCTGAATTTTCTTGGTAAACATATAATATTACATGTCCAGATACGAAATAAATCTACATTTACTTATCAAAGATGGCATCCAGAAAAAAGATATTAAAATTCCAAAATATAGCTACAACACCATCACACACAAACATTAACCAACAAACACAAAGGGCAAAAGTTCCAACATAGAGAGAAGCTTGGCCACAAATCACCCCGTGAATCAAATCATAAAATCGTAATAATGTCTTTTGAAAGACAATATTACATAATTGTCTTTCAATATTACATAATAAGCAACAGATATTAGAAAAAGATAGATATTCATACCATAGGGACTATATTATGAGCATAAAAAGGGGCTTTCAACCAAGCCTTTTGAAAAGTAAATAAAATAAAGTCAATATAAAAGCATTTAACTTACACAAAGAACTCCTTCATTCTGCTCTAAGGTGCATGTTCTTGCCGGGTGCTCGGGTGTACCTCTGTGATCAATGCAGGCTTTTAAAAAACACAATAAAAAAAACACAGACCATCAATTATTAATAAATCATAAAATAAAATTCAAAATTTCAGATGAACAAGAACAAAGAGTGTGAAAGGAAAATAAACAGGCAACCCATGATCTTTTTTCTACCTAATTAATTATATATCTCACGACTCAAAGATTGCCTACATTGGCAAACTTAAAATTCACCAAAAAAAAAAAAAAACCACTTCATTTAAAGAAAGCCACTTCAAGCAAGGCTACTGTCTTTATTTTTATTATTATTATTATTATTATTATTATTATTATTATTATAATAATAATAATTATTATTATTATTATTATTATAATATGAAGTCTACAAGAATCAATCTCCACTCTGCATGTATCATAAATATTATTATTATTATTATTATTATTATTATTATTATTATAATATGAAGTCTACAAGAATCAATCTCCACTCTGCATGTATCATAAGTTATGCTTTCATTAAATGCATGAATCAATATCATACAAAAAGACAGAGAATGTGTAATCTCTCACTTTACACACACACTGAAATACAGTATGTCTTATTCAAATAACTTGCAGAAACAAGTCCGAGTTCCAACAAAGTTGGGCAACTTTATGGAGCTATACCAAACTATTTTACTTTATTTTCAGATTCACACAATCTAAAAATGACTTATCATATTCAATCAAAAGCAATTGCAGGAAACAAGCTTAAGAATAACCATAAAAAAATACAAACTTGGGCTTTTATTATTCGAACGTGTTTAATGGTTCAGCAGATTCAATTGCTTCATCTACTGACCACAATTCAGAAACAATCTACATAACCATGAATWGAATAAACCAGGCAATTTAGCAATCCAACTACAACAACTTGAATAATTTTTATAGCGCTACATTTTTCTAGACATCACATTGAAAAACAAATACCACGCACCAAAACATAATCATATGAGGCTTTAATTAAAAGAGAGAACATCATATAACCGTACGTCTATACTTGAAAACGATTGTCAAATTTAATTAGTGCAATATTTGGGGGATTCAGGGAATTATTTGGGGGAAATCAACAAATATCAGCTAAATGTCAAAATTCGTCCCAAAATCATATCCATTAAATTAATCAATTCATTAAACATAAACATCAGCTGCTAGAAATATGAAATAGACCAGAAATTGATAGAAAAATATAAAGGCTTACAGACTTGAAGAGAACTACAGTCGATAATAAAGGCAAAGACGAGAGACTCCGAATTCAGCAGAGCGATGTTGGATAGTAGCAGCACACGCAGGATTGAATCAAAGAAAAAAATAGTA
The DNA here is from genome assembly GCA_014905375.1 of Phtheirospermum japonicum. Taxonomy (NCBI): domain Eukaryota; kingdom Viridiplantae; phylum Streptophyta; class Magnoliopsida; order Lamiales; family Orobanchaceae; genus Phtheirospermum; species Phtheirospermum japonicum. Next base: position 1,613,027 of record BMAC01000018.1, read on the forward strand.
GCAGCAATGTTGAATTGAACTGGGGAGAGGAAAAGATGTGGGATAGTAGCAGGATTGAATCGAAGAAAAAATAGTAGCAGCAATGTTGAATTGTTGAATTGAATTGGCAGTCGTGGGAGAGGAAAAGATGGTTGGTTTGGTAGTTTGATTTAAAAAATAAATATATTTGAGTATTAAATATTAACAAATCAAATAATACAAAAAAACCTTGTTGATCAGATGGTATTAAGGTGGCCTAATTTTAAAGAGGTGAAGGGTTCAATTATTTTGAACTCAACATAATTGTTTTTTTTTCTTTTTTGGCAAATTTCTTTTTTCTAATTTGAATTATGATTTATTTTTCTTTCGTTCGTTTATTTTTTGGCAGTTTTTTTTTTTAATTTAAAATTTTAAAATTCCAACGGTTAAATTTTCGTGGGAATTTCCGTAGTAATTACATATTCCAACAGTATTTCCAATAAATTCTTCCAACAGTATTATATTTCATTGGAATTTTGTTGGAATTTTCCAACAATATATTATAACATTGGAATTTTCATTAGAAATTCCAACGGATATTTTATCTGTTGGAATTTGGTTATTTTGTTGTAGTGTCTTGTCAACATTTTTTTTCTTTCGTGTGACGTTAGTCTCGAGGGAAATTTTATATTTAGTGGCAAATTGAGATTTTATGACCAGTTAATAATGTTAATTTGTTTTGTCACACCTAGGCCAAATTGATATTATAAATTAATAAATTGATAGTGCAAATTCACCGTATTAAAAGTCCAAAAAAAATAAAACATCGTTAAATAGATAACGTTTATTCGGGAGTTGCAAATACCAGATTGACATTTACCGATTTCTCTTTGTATAAACAAGAAATCTTACTATTCACGAAATTTTTTATATTTCAAGATTTTGAATAATAGAATTTATCTCGATGAATACTAGTCAAACAAGCTTTCAATGATTCAAACTAAATTACCATGACATGAATTCGATGACCAAATGAATTTCATACTGTATCATGAAAATTAATAATATATTAATAAACTGAAATTCTATAATAACCTAACCACTTGACATGAATTTCATACTAATTGTGTTGGAAAATATGATCACGATTCAAAAAAAAACTATACAATCACACAATGGAAATTATTTATATCAATTTATGAACATGATAACAATATACTAAATATGAAATTGATAGGAGTCGAGTTTAGAATATACTGAGTCAAAGCACGTCGTAGCGTTCTATTTAGAGTGAAAAATGCTCTCGGCGGTATAAATATTAATAGCACACCAATTTATTGATATTCGTTCCTATGTAACAAAGAAAACCCACATCATTTAAATACTCAACGCTCAGTGGTTGGAATAAATATTAAAAATGAATAACCCTTTTCTAAAAACAATTAGCTTCTAGAAATGGATTGTAAATATAGAACTTATTATTTATTCTATAGTTTTCTTACCGAACAAAAAGCATAAGCTTTTCTACGTAAATTATAAAATTGAAATCTTTTGTATGTGTATATAATATAGGCTAGAATTGAGATTGATATGATATTTATAGTGTTAAAATGTGAAAATAAAGAAGAAAAGTTGAGAACGCCATTAAAGCTGTAAGCAAGAACAGAGCAGAGAAGGAAAATGGAGAATTTTCTGTATTTCTTATTATTTTGCAATCCACTGTACACCATATATATACACACGTATAGAAGGATCTAGAGTCCCCAAAATACGGATCAACACGTTCTTCATCCCTCCTGACGTCATGCAGTCGTCATCCATGTGCCAGAAATATCTTCAACAAACCATCTTGGTGTTTTCCTTATTTTGGACTGAGGGCCGTGTTCCCCTGCTGCATGGTGCACATGCAGCCATGCATGCGATCTTTTCCTCACCATTTTGACACTCCCCCTCAAGATGAACATATATGTTGTAAATATTCATCTTGGACGTTAGAAAGTTCATTTGTTGACAGCATAAAGCCTTGGTGAAGATGTCTGCTAAGTTATGAGCAGACTTGATGTAGGTAGGTTTCACAGTTCCCTCAATTGTCTTTTCCCTGATGAAATGACAATCTATTTCTACATGTTTGGTTCTTTCATGGAACACTGGATTTTTTGATAAATGAATGGCCGCTTGTTTGTCACAATAAATCACAACAGGTTCATTTTGTTTGATTCCAAATTCCTTCAATAACCCAATCATCCAAACCACTTCACAACTGGTGTGTGCTAAGGCCCTGTACTCTGCTTCAGCTGATGATCTTGAGACTACACTTTGCTTCTTTGATTTCCATCTGACTATTGAATTTCCAAGAAACACACAGTATCCTGTAGTAGATTTTATTGTGTCTGGACAAGATGCCCAATCTGAGTCACTATAGGCTCTGATTTTGGTGCAAGTGTCTGTGGCCATGATGATTCCTTGACCTATTGTTCCTTTCAGATATCTAAGGACACTTTGTGCTGCATGTAGATGATGTAAACTGGGCTTATCCATGAACTGACTCAGAATTCCAGTAGCATAAGCTATATCAGGTCTGGTGATGGTTAGATAAATCAACTTTCCCACAAGCCTTCTATATTCAGTAACATCCTTCAAGGGATTTTCTGAAGTATGTGCCAACTTATGATTCTGTTCCATTGGAGTGGAAATTTCTTTACATCCCAACATTCCTGATTCTTCCAAGATTTCTGAAGTGTATTTCCTTTGACACAAATGCAATCCTTTTTGACTTCTGGCTATTTCTATTCCCAGGAAATACTTTAAGGTTCCTAGATCTCTGATTTTGAATTGTGTGTGAAGAAAATCCTTAACTGACCTCATAGCTTCTGTGCTGTTGATTCCTATCAAAATATCATCTACATACACAAGTAGAGCTATACAAATTCCATCAGTGTTTCTGTTAAATAATGAATAATCAAATTTTGACTGAGTGAAGCCAATCTGAAGTAGAGCTGAGGTAAATTTTGAGTTCCACTGCCTTGATGCTTGTTTTAAACCATAAAGTGATTTGTGAAGATGGCATACAAGCTTCTGACTTCCACACTTCCCCTGAAGATTTTATCCAGGTGGGAGATCCATGTATATATTCTCTGCAAGATCACCATGTAAGAAAGCATTTTGTACATCAAGCTGACCTAATTCCCATCTGAAACAAGAGGCCAATGCAAGAAAGATTCTGATTGTTGTCATTTTGGCTAAAGGACTAAAGGTTTCATTGTAATCAAAGCCATATTTCTGTGTGTAACCCTTAGCAACCAGCATTGCTTTGTATTTGTTAATACTGACATCTGAATTTAACTTTGTTTTGAAAACATATCTGCATCCAATAGCCTTCTTTCCCCGAGGTAATTGAACTATTGTCCAGGTACCACTCTCCTCAAGAGCTTTAAGTTCAGAGTTGATGGCTTCTACCCAATGAGGATGTACAACAGCCTCCTCTTAAGTGGATGGATCTTTGGTGAGTGAGAGTGCAATAGAAAATGCTTTATGAGAGTGAGATAACCTATCATATGACAAGTATGCAGATAAAGGATGCAATGTGGATGATTGAGTGTGATCAGAGTTGCAATGATAATCAGATAAGTAGGAAGGAGGTTTTCTGAGTCTTGGAGGGTTTCTGTCAGGGATAGTGCTTAGTGATTCATGATAGGCAGATGATGATGGGGAAACTGTGGTGGAGATGTTTGGTTGGGAAATTGAGGGTGATAAGGTTAAGGAGTGATTATGCTGAATTGAACTGGATGGTGTAGAAATGTGAAAATAAAGAAAATAAAGAAGAGAAGTTGATAACGCCATTAAAGCTGTAAGCAAGAACAGAGCAGAGAAGGAAAATGGAGAATTTACTGTATTTCTTATTATTTTGCAGTCCACTGTACACCATATATATACACACGTATAGAAGGATCTAGAGTCCCCAAAATACGGATCAACACGTTCTTCATCCCTCCTGACGTCATGCCAGTCGTCATCCATGTGCCAGAAATATCTTCAACAAACCATCTTGGCATTTTCCTTATTTTGGACTGAGGGCCGTGTTCCCCTGCTGCATGGTGCACATGCAGCCATGCATGCGATCTTTTCCTCACCATTTTGACATATAGAATAAGAAAGAGGATCAGGCACCATTAGTGGCTAATTAATATGTATAGTCGTTGGAAGCATAAGAAACGGTTCGTAGGTTTTTATTATTTTCTTAAATCGTTAATAATTATAAAAAATTGTACCATGTACTGGACATGCATCTCATACTAGTTTCCGCCGCTTCCACCAATTGCGAGAAAATCAGAAACGCAACCAATAATTGCTGTGTTCGTATGAAACTTGTGAGTTCAAATCTAACTATGGGACCAAGAACGGAAACGGATACCCTTTGGGTGGTTAAATTGGTCAAAACCGGTCCAACCGGGCAAAATCGACAAAATACCAGTTCAAAAACTGCCAAGAACTGGTTTTTGCATTTTTTTTTAAACAAAAATATGATTGAAAACTTAATATTAATTATATATATACCATTACTAGTTTAATACCAGTGTATTACACGGGGTTTATCAAAAGATAAATATAAAAAATGTTTACGATAATTATAAATTTTATGTAAAATAAGAAATTCAAATGATGTATTCTCAACTATTGCCTTGTACATGTCTAATTTATTTATTAATTATTATAATTATTAAATCTTTATTTTCATGTTTAGATTAAATTCGTTAATAATTTATTTACATACTTATAAAAACTCAAAAGAATTCATATTCTAAACCCGTGCCTAATCTCTACTTATGAATTATTATTACGTTATTTTGTATTTTAATGTTTAGATTAAATTCGTTAATAATATTACTTACATACTTTGAAAACATAAACGGATGTCATACTTTCAACTCGTATCGCATTGTATCGATGTCTAATCAATATTTAATAATAACCGGTAAACCGCATAAAATTGAGTTTGAAAAAATGTAAAATATACAACACCCGCGTGTTACATGTGAATATGTGATATAAAATATTAAATTTATAAGACACTGATAATTCTATTGAAAAAATATCGTGCATCTAACTTGTAGTATATGTAATATTATTTTAATTTTTTTTTCTGCGTAAGATACTAATTTGTTCGTGCAAATATATAATATATATGTATCAATGCATTATATTTGAATTAGATAAAAAGATTTAGAATATAAATGTAAAATATACAACACCCGCGTGTTATATGTGATATAAAATATTAAATTTATAAGACACTGATAATTCTATTGAAAAAATATCGTGCATCTAACTTGTAGTATATGTAATATTATTTTAATTTATTTTTTGCGTAAGATACTAATTTGTTCGTGCAGATATATAATATATATGTATCAATGCATTATATTTGAATTAGATAAAAAGATTTATAATATATTTAATATTTATTTTTCTAGGCATAATAATTTATTATTAGTATTAGTATTATGTTATTTTTTTTGTTTCACTTTATTTTTGTTTTTTGTTTGGTGTAAACAATAGTTTTTCATATATATTTTTAATATTATTTTCAATTTATTATATTGGATTAGATAAAAAAAACTTTAAGTTTATATTTTTATATTTATTTCCCTTTTGTAATAACTTTATATAACTCATATTTTTCTTATATAAATATTTAGAATTATAATAAAATTATTTCAACTTTTATTGTAATAAAAATTAATTCAACTTATATATATTTTTTCTAATTAGATATAAATTTTTTATATTTTTATATTAGAAGAATAAAAATAAAATATTGAGTTGGACAAAATATGTTAAAGAAAGTATTATAGTAGGTAAGATGTAATAAAAGAAAATTATTGAATTAGACAAAATATAATATTAGGAAAATATTAAAGTAGGTAAATATATATAAAGGAAAAATATTAAATTAGGTTAATATTAGGCTCGGATGACACTGGAGCACCAAATTTTTTTTCAAAGCTAACGAAGCATGAGAAGCTGACGGATAGGAGGATTTTGCATTAATATATAGGGGAGATATTAGACGTTTTTCTATATTAATGTACTACATAATATTTTATATTATATAATTAAATAAAAATATATTTTACCAAAATTGGAAATAGCGCCTTTAAACCGGCACAACAAGTTGAATCGAGTTCCGGTGACTTTACCAATTTGATATCCGTTAGGTTTTGGAAACATTGAGTCCGATCTCGTAACCTCCTCTCAAACAAAGAAGGTCAATACCATTTGAACTAGTATATATTGGGTTTACATTCAAGGACGAGCCAGCAAGCAAGACCCTACCTCTATTGAATTTTGTTTAAAAAAAAAAAATCTCAATCATTCAAAATGCTACAATTAAACCTTGATTATAGAGGTCCTTCCTTTTCCCTTTTCACTGATGATGGAACAAAATAGATGTCAATTTGTTGTGGGTTGGAGTCCTTTTCTCCCTGCAAACGCAATGAGCTACGGCCGCTAACTTTGTTAGTAAACATGTATTGCAATACCATATTAACTATTTTGAAAGGTACATACAACACAACGAATGTTTTCGTTTTGATTTTTCTTTTATATTCATTAAATACTTCCCATTGAGATTTATTGTATAATTAAAACAAATAAATTTTGGACAAATTGTTGTTGCAAGAAAATAAACTTTGAAAAAATCATCGCTATAATTGAGAAATCATCATATTGAATTTTTAAGAATCATAAATTAGTTTACGAACTCTCTTTTCTGCCGCAAAATAGAATAGATGGTGATACGTATAACTTAGGAACTGTAACCCTTATATACACATTAAAGGTTCACATCCTATTAGATACTTTAAATCTGCCGCAAAATAAAATAGATGGTGATACGTATAACTTAGGGACTGTAACCCTTATATACACATTAAAGGTTCACATCCTATTAGATACTTTAAATCTCAACTAGTGGCTTAACCCGTGCGATGGCACGAAGCGAATTAAAAATGGATGGTGTAATTCATTCAATGTAAGTGTAATAGTATTAATTTATTGATGTAATATAATAATTTAAAATATTCCAAGTCACGATTATTGATCAATATAAGCAAATCCATCACCACAGCCACCGCCATGGTCGCCGGCTATTGAAGAATATATAAAAATCATGCGCACAGAAATACGCTGTCGCTGTCGCCATGACAACCGTGCCATTGAAGAAAGATAAAAGAAAAAAAAAAGCCTTGAAAAAATATCGTTCGAATCAGATTTTCAAATACAAAATATATCAAAATATCGATTCGAATACAAAACACATGTTTAAAGGATTGATCTGTATACAAAATATATGTTCAAAAAATTAATATGAACACCCCTTTCAGGCTAAAAAAGGGTTGTTCGATTCTTTTTTTTCGAACAACTTTGTATTGCTCGATCAAAAAGTTCGAACACATGAGTTCTATTTAAGAAACCAAAGACAAACACCCCTATTTTGCATTTGTATCTTACCTATGCCGCCCACATCCGTCACTTACCTTTCACCACCCATCACCGTTTTTTCTTCTTCCTGTTCGACGGTGGCGACGACGGTGTGATGGGCGACGCTAATGGCAAAGTTTGAGTGGTGGTGAAGGGTTGGAGAAGATGATGTATTTGGGTGTTTAGTATTTTTTGGTGTTGGGGGGTGAGGTGTGTGGTGATTTTGGCATTTTGTTGATTTTTTCTATTGCGGTGAACTCATAAATAGATGGGTGCGTATATCCACTCCGTAAAACAAATCAAATATAAATAACTCCAATTTATATATTATTAAATAACTTTTTGCAGACTACATTATAAGTCTAATTATAGTTTAACTTGTTATCATCACATGCTAATATTTTCAATTAGTTACTCACGAAACAATCATATTAGTCACGTTATTACAAATCACTGCATGCATCTCCTTATTTAGTCTTTGTATTCAAAGACAACGTGAAAATCTTATAAATAACTTTAGTCTTTTCTAATTATCTGCACCCGCTGTACTTGTTTGTCAACAGTTACCCCAAAGTTGATCATTAGTCATAATTTAATCATATCAACCTGTTTGAGTACAACTGGATAATCTGGTTGTACTTTAGCCGCAATTGGTTGTGTTTTTTATTTTAAAAATAATTTATATCAATATAAATATACAATTACCAAATCAACCTTTAACCAATAAAACTGTAATACTTGTAATATAAATATGAAAAAAAAATTATAAAATCAATTAAATAAATACAAAAACTTGCATTTAAATTATAAATATATATTAATTAAATTAAAATTAGAAAACATCACAAAAACCCTATATATTATAAATAATATAAAATAAATTCTAAAATATTTTAAAATTAGATTAAAATATTATGAATTCTAAATAATATTTAATAATAAGAAAAGTATAGAAATAGTATAATAATAAAAAAATCATAAAAATATGAAATAAGTTAAATATATATAAGAAATATATTTCATATATAATTTTAAAGAAATTATGAATAAATAATATAAAAGAAATCTATTTCACAATAATTTTATATAATAAATTAAAAATAATTTAAATACTAAATAATCATTTAATAAATCCTAAATGTAACAAAATCACACTTAAAGTTCTATAAATAATAAAATAAATTAGAGAAAATTATTAATTTAGTTAAATAAACACGGCATATGTGTTTTAATTCTGAATGATTCTTAATAATTTGTTAAATAAGAAGAAACACATAAATAATATAATATAATATAATATAATATAATAAATATGATAATATTTTGAAATCAGATAGAAATATAATAGGTTTATAATTAATTTCTAAATATTTATTTTAAAGAATTTGAAAGAATAAATTGGTGAGACTTATAAAGTAAATTAAATAAATATATAAGAATTAATTCTAAATAATTCTTTTATCTATTGAAAATTTATAATAAAGTAATAACAAAGATCAAGAAGTTTTAAATAATAAAAAAAATCTTAAAATATTTTAACAAAAAGTAATATACATAATTAAAGTTATAATATAAAAATTATCTCCTAAATTTAGAAACTAAAATACATATAAATATTATAAAATATATAAAATACTACACTAATGAACAAACATTACAAAAAGAATTGGCGATACTGACGGCCAAATCCGTCAGAAAGCCGTCAGTATATTGAATACTGACGGCCTCCTGACGGATATTGGCCGTCAGCATTGCCATGGTCAGGATTGCAGCATCCTGACGGGAAAATAATCCCGCCAGGAATGCTGGCGGATTTCGTGACGGCCCAACCCGCCAGGAAATGACCGTCAGTATTGCTGGCGGGTCTGGCCGCCAGGAATGTCTGATACTCTCCTGATGGGTTTGGCCGTCTGCATTCCTGCCGTGTGTGTGACCGCCAGCATTTTTTGCGGGTATTAGCCGTCAGTAGAGTTATGGTTCAAAAAAGTTTTTTCTTATTTATTAATTAATAAGAAAATAATAAACAAATAAAATTTTAGATAATCCAAAATAAATTATCCACTAATTAAAAATCAAAACAAATTATCCAATAACTAAAAATCAATCCATTCATCGAATGTATAAAAAAAATATGAATTATCCATCCATATCTAACCATCACCACCATCGAATGTCGGATCAGGAGGAGGCTGAGTAAGAGGCCGACGAGACATGGCTAGGGCAACAGCTTCTTCAATCTGCTGACGGAGCGCCAACTGGGAACGCTCCTGCTCCTCGCGGATCAACCGTTGAATCTCCAGCGCCTGCTCCTGGCGGATCCGCTGAATCTCCTGGTTGGCTCGCTCAAGCTGCTCCTGCTAGGACTACACCTGCGTCTGAAGCTGGCGAACATTGGCACTGGAGGTGGAAGAAGTACTGCAACCCTTTTGAGTCTTCACGAAGCATCCAAGGCCATAGCGTCGACCCTTCCTATTCCCGACAACCTGTAGGTAGACCTCGTTCGGGTCTATCTGAGGGCTGTTATCATCAGACGACGCAACACGCCTCCCCTCCAAAGCCCTCTCATAGTCCTCCTGATATCAAAATTTTCAACTATTATTACTAAACAACTTTTATCAGATTTTATAATGAATTAGATATATATAATATATAAACTTACAGCTATCCTCTGGGATTTGGGATCCGTAAATGTGCTGTCGGGATTTCGATGATACCTCAGTAGAAGGTCGTAGTTACTGGGCTGCGTACCCGTCTGCGAAGCCTGTATATAAAGATACATTTACAATATTTAATAATAATGAATTAATTAAACTTAATATTATACATGTTCAATAATATAATTAATTACTTAAAATATTATTATCGACTTACAATCTCGGTCGCCTGTCGATTCGCCGGCATAGACCCGCCTCGGTGCTTCGCTATACCAGTCGAAGGGCCTCCGGGCTCGCTCAATCTGTTCCGCCTGGCCTTCTCAGGCTTCTCTACCTCCTCAGGTCGCTGAAACTCTACCATCCATCTATTCCAGATCGTCTCCCCTACGCAGGAAGGTATCGTCCCATGCAGTCGATACGCCTTCCTCCACTCGTATATACAACTTATAAGAATCTCGCATCACTATATAGAATGCCGTCTTGATGGAATCCTGGTCGTATATACTCCTGTCCCACCACACCAATCCCTACAAAAGAAATACAATTAGACAAAATAATTAATCAATTTACTTAATACAAATTAAAATCAATAAATAAATTTAACCTAAAACGAGGCCACCATGTCTGACGATGGATGTCCGGGATGTGCTCGAATTTTCACCCTGCTACGAGACTCGTGTATAGTTCTCAAATAGGTCGGCAAGTCCTTCGACGGACTTCTTAACCTAAAAAATAATAAATTTATTTCAATCAACGACAAATAATTAAATTATATTGAACACATAACAAAACTGATTAAAATGTTGCTTACCTATTTCCGATCACGACTACCTCGATCCCGGTAGTCCTGACCTCTGTATCAGGCGTGCTCCCCGCCTCATCAGACGGGGTTGGTGGAACGGTATCATCGAAATCCATGTCGGTGGCATCATACTAGCCTTTCAATTTCGGCCAAAATCTCTATTCCAGAACGGACGTGGGGCGGCACAGCTTCAACCTTTCTATTTTTCCTAATTTTTTTATCTTTACGAACTTGATGATCACATTCTAGAAATTTACGATGGTTTTCAAACCATGATTGTTTCATGCTCTTTTCCAGGGTAAAAGCATCTGAACGCTCCATGCAATACGGACAAGCCATTCGACCGGCCGTACTCCAACCGGACAACATCGAGTATGCAGGAAAGTCGCTAATGGTCCACATAAGGGCCGCTCGCAATTGAAAGTTTTGTTTTTTAGATACATCGTACGAGAGAGCACCGTCGGACCACAACTGCTTCAGTTCAATCAATGGCTGTAGAAAAACATCTAACTTATCTTTAGGGTTCTGTGGGCCCGGGACAAGAACGTTGAGAAACATGTACTGCTCTTTCATGCACATACAGGGAGAAAAATTGTATGGTGTGACAATCACCAGCCACGACGAGTATTGTTTTCCAAAATTTCCAAAAGGTTGAAACCCGTCTGTACATAGACCCAATCTTACATTTCGAGTTTTAGCGGCGAACTCAGTATGAGTTTGATCGAAGTGCCTCCAAGCCTCAGAAACTGACGGGTGACGCATGACACCATCCTCTACCGTATGTTCTGCATGCCACCGCATGTCCTTTGCCGTTGTTTTAGATGCGTACAACCTCTGCAGGCGGGCCGTTAGAGGAAAGTAAAATATCATCTTGTACGGAACTAAGTTCGACTTGCGCCGTTTAGCTTGTCCCTTCTTTGCAGGTTTGAACCGTGGATGATCACAAAACTTGCACTTATCCAGATTCAAATCATCCTTCCAATAAATCATGCAGTTCTTCACGCAACAATCTATCTTTTCTACCGGTAACTCCATACCTCTCAACAACTTCTTACTTTCGTATAAATTATCTGCAACATTGTTGTCTTCTGGCACGATCTCTTTGATTAAATCAATAAGTTGATCATAACATTCCTGAGAAATGCCATGCTCCGATTTTAAATTCATAATACGAGCAACTAAAGACAACCGATTGTGTTTCTCGCAACCGGGATACATAGGTCTTTTTGCAGCTTTCAGAATATCGAAAAATTTCATCCCCTCGGGATTAGGTGATTTATCCAACTCAATATCATTTATATCGAAATTGGGACCGACAACATCTTGCACCATATCGACGTACGCACTCGATGATGATCCCCCGACTTCAATATCAGCAGGCGATGAGACGTGATCTGTTTCCCCGTGATGAGTCCAAATATAGTAATCAGCAATGAACCCTTTGGTACCGATGTGACATTTTATCTCATCGATAGACCTATAACTAGAGTTCCTACACTTAGTTCATGGGCAAGGGCATTTCAGTTTATCACCGTCCCTCTCTGCAGAATCATGCGTGAGTGCAAATTGTACGAAACTATCTACACCGGCCACGAACGCCAGATTTAGAAATCCGGCAATATTCCATTTGTACATCCAACTACGATCATCAACCATCCTAAGATTTTTGAGTGTTATTCGTGATTCTAGAATTACGAGAAGGTGGCAAAATCTCGGCAGCATTATGAGAAGAATGAGTAATTCGAGTTATAATTGGTAAGGCTTCTATCCCATTCAAGAACGTGACATTTAGTAGTATGTATTATCTTAAAATATGCATTTTTCTTAGATTCAAAATTTTGGCAGCATCTCCCCTCAGTTCTCGTAGTACACGTATATTTCAGTGCACCCGAGAATAATTAGAGAGATGCAGAAACCGAAATTTTAAAACTAAAAAAAAATACACATAAGATAACCATACTACAAGTCACATTCTCAAACTGTCCAAAAATGGGACAATTCGAAATTTATTATCAAACTCTATATTTGATACAAAATCTCAAACGGGTCTAAGGAATATTGAAATAATTCAAAACTTAGTTTCAAAATTTTCTATTTATAATTGATTATCCACAACAATGTGAATATCGTCAAAATTACCACTGTCACATTTTTAAAAATATTTTGAAAATTTAAATAAAACCACGTGACACCTTATCACGTTTTTTGTAAAAAATTGAAAACCCGCTATTGGAGGGACAACACCTCCCGGCCGGCGCCGTAACCCACGTCAACATCCGACGGTACACAACCAACAACACCAATGACAATAATATATACAAACAAAATTAAACCCCGACCGATCACCACGGCCTCTCATACATGTTAAATATAATTTTTTTTAAATCCCGGCCGATCACCATGGCCTCCCATGCATGAATAATATATATACAATATAATGAGTGCATACATATATCACAATATAATTTGCCCCTAAAGTTTATCTAAATTTGAAAGTAGGCCCTAACAATCTAAGTTAATACAATGAAACCTTAATTTCCTAATTATTTACTAAATTAACCCATAACTATCTAAGTATATATACTTTGTGTACGTATTTTCCTAAAAATTTATCAATTTAACCCTCATTTTGAAATTATTTACGATTAGACCCTTATTTTGAAATCAAGACTTTATTTCAAAATTAAACTCTATCTTTAAACCCAATTATTTTAACTAGAAAATAAAAATAGAATTTTAAATAAATCTTTATTTAATTTATATTAAAATTATTTAAATCCCAAATTTGATTTTTTAAAAAAAAATTGTTAAAAAAGAAAAAGAAAACATATTTTTATTTTAAAAAAACATAAATTTATTTAAAAAAAATAGATTTTTATTTTAAAGAAAAACAAATTTTTATTTAAGAAAACAAAAATTTATTTTATAAAAAAAATGATTTTTATTTTAAAGAAAAACAAATTTTTATTTAAGAAAAAATAGATTTTTATTTTATATTTGCTAAATTAATGTATATTCTATAATTAATTCATAATAATTAATTAATTCATAATATTAACAATGAATTCATAATAATAAACAAAATAATAACAATAAACCTTAAATAACCACAATTATATAACCCTTATTAATAATTAAGAACTAATTAAATCTTAATTAGAAATGAAATTGCAAATTAGTTAAATAATTAACCTTAAATACTAATTAAATTTTAATTAACCTTAAATTACCACAATTATATAAAACAAATAAACAATTAACATTAATTAACCACAAACAATTACATAAAATAAATAAAAAAATCATAAAAAAAATTACCTTGAAGAAGGCTGCCGGTGGAGGCGGCGAAGTCGGCTTCAGGCACGTGGTGGTGGGCGACGACGATGGAGGGCACGCGTGGTGGTGGTCGACGGCGGCGAGGGGG
>BMAC01000018.1:1629338-1653646 GCA_014905375.1 Phtheirospermum japonicum
GTATTTATTAAATAATATTTATAATTTAATTATAAGTTCTTATATTTTTATCTATATGATTTTATTAATATCTTTAATTTTATTTTACAGCATTTGAAAATATTTATGTTTTATTTTTGCTTTTTTGGGTTTTTCAAATTTATCAACTAATTATTTACATTTATATATTCATTTTAATTTCTTATATTTTATGTTTTATTCAAATTTTTTTATATTATTTTTATTTTACACAGATTTTATATATAATTATACATAATTCTTTATATTTAATATTTTCTTTACATAAAACATAATCTCCAAAAAAATATTGCATAAATAATTATATAAATAATAAACATGAATGACTATATAAGTAAAATGAGCGGGAAAATCTTGGAAAACATATTTAGAAATTCTAACCTTTATATATATATATATATATAGATACCTTAAACTTTATTTGATCACTTTTAATTGAGCTTCCTTATTTGACAGTACACGACATATAGTTATTTCACATATAAGCCCAATGTTAGATTAAAGATCCAACTATCCCCAACTTGGGTATATGTGTAACCTTATAATTATATATCACAAAAGTATAACCATACGAGCTCAACTTTACTGTCATAACCAAAATGTATTTATATCCAATCCGATCCATCTACCATATCAACATAAGATCAAATCGGCGTTCATTACATTTATCGTAACTCGACCAATCAATGGTCACATATGTTAAAACAATTGAATGACATGAATCATCATGTGGATGTGTAGCATGAAAATTTCATGTATTGTGATTGTAACATGCTTATTTCCAACTGGTCACCTTAATACCTTAGTGAGATTAATCACATACTAAAATCAAAGTGTGAATCAACCAAATAACTTTAATTTCTGTAGAAAATAAACTCAAGATATCCGTAAACTAAAGTAACTGAAAAATATGTTTACAAAAGAAAATATTATAATCACAAAATTCCCACTAAAAATTGAGTATTCTCAAAATGTTTGATACCCATACTAGCAGTATGCTCATTAAACGTTTTGGGTGGCAATACCTTTGTAAGCGAATCTGCGATCATGGAGTTTATACCAATATTTTTATAATAAACAACTGTACACTTTGAATTATAACAGCTAGAAACTTGATGTCTATATGTCTTGACTTCGTCGAGCTCCTGTTGTTATTGGAATGCAAGAATGCCGATTTATTATCACAAAATAACTTAAGTGGTTTTTCAATACCATCCACCATGGGCAGCCCCAAGATAAAGTTTCATAGCCATACTCCATGGTTAGATGCCTCATAACATGCTATAAATTCTGCTGCCATTGTAGAGTAGGCTATAATAAACCGTTTAGCGCTCTTCGAAGATATAACACCCCTAGCCAAATGAATACATAGCCTGACGTAAATTTCATACTATCTTAGTATCCAGCATGATCGGAGTTAGAATATCCAAAGATCTCAATCTGATCTGACATATGTGAGCATGTACCTTTTGTTCTTTGCAAGTACCTCAAGACTCGTTTGGCTGACTTCCAATGGTCTAGTCTTGGCTTGCTCAAATATCTGCCTAACATCCCAATAATGAATGCAATATCTGTACATGTACATACCTGAGCATACATCAGACTCCCTACTTCTAAAGTATAAGGGATCTTCTGCATTTCTTTGTCCTCCAATTTATTCTTAAGGCAGTGTTCGAGACTAAATTTGTCTCCCTTAGTCATAGGGTTATCTCCTGGTTTACAATCCTGCATTCCATACCTTTTAAAAATATTTTCAATATAGCTCTTTTATTATAATTCCAGAGTACCCCGAAAACGATCTTGGTGTATTTCTATCCCTAACACAAAAAAGGCATCACCAAGATCTTCAATCTCAAAAGTATTTTCTATAAATCTCTTGGTGTCATGCAATAAGCCTATATCGTTGTTGTGAAGTAAAATGTTATCGACATACAAAATCAGAAATATATATTTGTTCCCAAGAACTTATGGTATACACAATCATCGACTAAATTCATCTCAAAACCAAACGAGATGATCGCTTGATAAAACTTGAAATACCATTGTCTAAATGCCTGCATGAACCCATAAATGGACTTCTTAATCAACTCGTTTCTTCGTTCAGAATTTTCTTGATCAACTCGGCGTCCTTGGTGTGGTCACGCGTGAGACGGGTAGTCTTTATTGGGGATAGGAACTCGCTAAAGCCTGGGACCGAGTATGAGACCCCGGTGGTCATGCGGCCTATGCAGGCGGAGGTGTAGACGGCGTCTAATACCTTTCTATGAGAACATACAAAGACTACACCTTTCTTTTTAGTCGAAAAAGAATGTTTGGCATCGAGAGGTGGGATCCCGTTGATTTTGGTTGGGCACCCAAGAAGCCTTATAATGAAAATCGACCATGATATAGGGGTTAGCGAAGCAATGAAAGTGCGGAGGATGCACAAAACAAGGCCGATTGGGAACCACATGACGATTAGTAGTGTCAATAATGGAGTTGTTTTTTGGACTAGCCGTCGTGGAAAATCACGGGTTTGGGCAATGCCTCTGGTCTCACGGGCCGAACCACAGGCTTTGATGGAACTATGTATCTTTCCTGAGACAAGTATTGCTCATCAATCAAACATATTATAGTAGTTATCACGTGTAACCGCACACGGATGTGATTGATTCACTTTTCTCTTAATATGGTTGCTTTTACAAAAAAAATAATATCACTTTACATATATTAATCAAGCATTTATGTAAGTTAAATATAAAAAAATCACGTTTTCCTTTAATATCGTCACTTTTGGCTCTTAAAGTGTTACTTTATATTCTCATTAAAAACTTATCATTTTTCTTGACAAATATCACTTTGAGTTTTAGAAGTGTTAATTTGTATCTTAAATAAAAATTTCATAGGTTGACCTCGATCCGGAAAAAATATTACTAGAAAACGATGTAATTATTTTACGAAAGATATTAAAACAATAAAGCATTTAGTAATATGTAAAAAATTCTTGAACGAATAAATCATTTTAATCAGCACAGGGTCATCCATAAGATCTTCAATCTTCAAGTTGATCAAACACAGAATTGAAAAAAACAAGCAAAATGTACGACAAATTCTAATTCTTCACGATAATTATTTATGTATTCTCTAAACGTAGGTACGAGATCCAAGTTCTTAGATATTTATACACAAATATGTATCTTCATCTTTTAAAATAGTTCTAAAATATTAAAAGAGAATTAATCAATAAATATTTTAAAAATAAGATAACTGTGAAAATACACTTTCTACTAATTATTACGTTAACTTAAATGACTTAGACAATGTTTACATAAATAAAAGAATGCTAAAATACAAAAAGTCTAGAAAAGCAGATAATAAAATAATTATACTTAATTTATTAAAAAATAAAAATAAAAAAAGAATAAAATTCCTATCATCTCGTCATATATATTTTATGTATAAGATATTTGATAAAATGTTCTATAATACTTGATAATTGGAAGGAACTTATAATAATTATAAGTTTTTAAAACTGGTTGCTTGAACCTTATGAGCATTTTGAAATAAGTAAGGAGTTCCTAACATATTTTAAAATCTTAACATATTGCATTTAAGTTTTATTATACTAATTGTAAGATTATAATCATTAGCTTTTATATACAATATATGTTGTTGCTTTCTTTGAAAGCGTCTTGGATTGCAAAAATAAATTCATAAATAAAGATTTATAAAAGCAACCAACTTCAACAATGTTCAATTGTCCTCAACAGTCCCCAAATGAGCATTAACTAAAAAACTTAAAATAAGAAAACTACGCTTGGAATATGAAAATTACATGGTGCATTTGTTGAGAATTCAAATTAGAATTTGGATGATTTGGTATGGGGATGTGACTCCAGTTTCATGATTGGACCATTTTACATGTGATCTGGTATTGACTCGATCAAGCCAATCTTGACCCGGCTATACACTGACTTCGACATGGGGTGTATACCATTTTTGTCTAAAATTACAATATGCATGCAATGTTCGAGAAGTGAAAATGTGACGTTTAGGCTCGTAGTCAGTTGTGAGGCGCGAGAAAAATATCTCACCTAGTATTTAAGTGTGTAAAAAAGTTGTTATTTTTTTTTTTGATCACGTAATGTGTTTAGGCATGCCTAAGTGATCTTACGCGTAAAAAAAGCATGACATTTCGATGAGTAAATTTTTTTTCTTTTTGTAAATTTAACCATATATTACAAAATTCATAATAAAACCCAAAATGATCAAATGATTTATATTTTACAAAAACTATTGTAACAACGTTTTATGAAAATATCTTCATAAGACTATCATACTTCTACAGTAAAATAAAATATTTTTATTGTGAACTTCCCACGCTTTGTTAGTTTTGGTTAATTCTAGTGATTCGGTGTCACCAAACATAATATCTACCTAATAAAATATTTTTCTTTATATATTTTTACCTAATTTAATATTTTTCTATTATTATATTTTTCTTAATATGATATTTCCTTTTATTATATTTTACATAATTCAATAATTTCTTTATCATAATTTATTTAATTCAATATCTTACTTTTATCTACTAATAAAAAAAAATCACATTTAATTAGAAAAAATCTATTTGATTTGAATTAATTTTTATTTATAATAAAAATTAAAATATTTTTAATTTTAAAATCGCAAGTATACTATTTATGAAAAATACGAGTTATATAAAATTATTATAAAAAAAATAAATATAAAAAATATAAACTTAAAATTTGGATATCTAATGCTAATATAATGTATTGAGAATAACTTAAAAATATATATGAAAAACTATTGTTACGACAAAAAAGGAAGAGAGACAGAGAGAGAGAAACAACAACAAATAATAATAATAATAATAATAATAATAATAATAATAATAAGTTATTACACCTAGGAATATAAACATTAAATATATTCTAAATCTCCTTATTTAATCACAATATAATGCATTGGTAAACACATTATACTAGTTTAATACCCGTGTATTACACGGGGTTTATCAAAAGATAAATATAAAAAATATTTGCGATAATAATATTATTACTAGTTTAATACCCGTGTATTACACGGGGTTTATCAAAAGATAAATATAAAAAATATTTGTGATAATTACAAATTCTTATGTAAAATGAAGAAATTCAAATAATGTATTATCAACCCTTACCTTGTACATGTCTAATTTATTTATTAATTATTATAATTATTAAGTTTTTATTTTTATGTTTATACTCAATTCGTTAATAATTTCATTTACATACTTATAAATATTCAAAAGAAGTCATATTTTAAACCCGTGCCTAATCTCTATTAATTATTATTATTATTATTACGTTATTTTGTGTTTTAATGTTTAGATTAAACTCGTTAATAATATTACTTACATACTTTGAAAACCTAAACGGATGTCATACTCTCAACTCATATCGTATTCTACCGATCTCTAATTAATATTTAATAATAATAATAATAATAATTATTATTATTATTATTATTATTATTATTATATAATTTTATGTTTTTATGTTTGATTGAATTCATTAGTAATATTTAGTTACATACTTAGATTGTTTCAAATAAATCTTAATTTACCTATATAGAATATTTAAAATTACAAAATTAATATTATTTTAACTTTTATTATAAACATTACCTATTTAATAATTTCATAATAATTTTTTAATTAAAATTATATCTTATGTAATTTATCTTTTAATTAAAATAACTAACTTAAATCTTTTCTACTGATTTTATGTGACTTATTTGTATTTTTATAATATGTAAATAAAAGGAAAATATCGAATTAGATAAAATATAATAAAAGAAGAATATTAAATTAAGTAAATATTAGGCTTGGATGAAACCTAAGCAAACGAAAAAAAAAACTTTTTATTTGTCAAACGAAGCATGCGAAGCAGACTTACGCATATTATGCGAGATTTGGAAAAGAGTAGTATTCATTAAAAATACCAAATGAATAATATTAAAAATAGTACATACAAATCGTAACATTATTTGTTCTGTTTTCACAATAAATAATTCTTACACACAAATCAGAACATTACTTGTTCTAATTACAATAAGACTAATTTTCACAATTAAGAATTTTGCAAGTTTTTTACCATGAGTCACGAAATTAGTTGTGATATACCAAGAACATTATTTGTTCTAACCACGGTAATTAAGGATGATTTTCAGAACAGAGAATTTTCAAGAATTTTTTATCTCGAGTCACGGAATTAGTTGTAAACTATATAAAAATACCTTAAACTTGACGGGGAAACCCGTAGAAAATTGAGTTTGAAAAAATGTAAAATATATAACACCCGCGTGTTACATGTGAATATGCGATATAAAAAATTAAAATTTATAAGATACTGATAATTCTATTGAAAAATATAGTGCATCCAACTTGTAGTATATGCAATATTATTATTTTTTTTTTCTGCGAAAGATACTAATTTGTTCGTATAGATATATAATATGTGTATCAATACATTATATTGGAATTAGATAAAGAGATTTAGAATATATTTAATATTTATTTTTTTAGGCATAATAATTTATTATTATTAGTATTAGTATTATATTATCTTTTTTGTTTCACTTTGTTTTTGTTTTATGTTTCGTGTAACAATAGTTTTTCATATATTCTTAATGTTATTTTCAATTCATTATATTAGGATTAGATAAATAAAAGAATTTAAGTTTATATTTTTTATATTTATTTTTCTTTTGTAATAATTTTATATAACTCATATTTTTCTTAAATAAATATTTAGAATTATAATAAAATTATTTCAAATTTTATTTTAAATAAAAACTAACTCAACTTATATAGATTTTTTCTAATTAGATATAACTTATTTATATTTTTATATTAGAAGAATAAAGGTAAGATATTGAATTGGGCAAAATATGTTAAAGAAAATATTAAAGTAAGTAACATGTAATAAAAGAGAAATACTGAATTAGGCAAAATATAATATTAGGAAAGTATTAAATTATGTAAAATATAATAAAAGGAAAAATACTAAATTAGGTTAATATTAGGTTCGGATGACACCGAAGCACCAATTTTTTTTCCAAAGCTAACGAAGCGTGGGAAACAAACAAATAAGATAGTAGGATTTTGCATTAATATATAGGGGAGATATCTACATGAACAAACTAATATCTTACGTAGAAAGAAAGGGATAAAAATAATAATAAATAAAATAATATTACATGAGTGTCTTATAGATTTTAATTTTTTTATATCACATATTCACATGCAACACGTGGGTGTTGTATGTTTTACACTTTTACAAACTTAATGTTCTACGAGTTTACTTTCATGTTTAGGATATTTTGTTATATCTTACAACTAATTTCATGACTTTCGGGGAAAAGAATACTTAAACTTTCTTTCTTGTAACTAGAAAAAAATTATGTTTCGGTTTGTGTATAAAAGATATTTATCGTGAATAATAATATTCGTGTAAAAAATAAATAATGTTACGATTTATGTGTACCATTATTTTTCAAATCTCGCATAATATGCGGGTATTGAAGTAGTGTATATATCTCTGTGTGTGTGTGTGTGTGTTTGTTTGTTTGTTTGTTTGTTAAATGTATTATATTATTTATTATAATTATAAAATTATACATTATATTATATATATATATATATATTAAATAAAAATTAATATTTAATAATATATAGATTACTAAATAATAATATATATTAATGAAAAAATCATAAATAATAAATAAATAATAAAAATTACACAGTTTAATTTACCACGGAGTAATTCCCGTCGGTAATTAAAAGTTACTGACGGAAAAGTCTGTAATAAATAAAATAAAAAAAACTATGAAAAATAAATAAATTTAATAAATATAAAAAACATAAATTTATTGACGGCCATTTTCGTATTTCAATTAAAAAATAAAAAATTGCCGACGGACAAATCTACCGATGGACTATGTCCGTCGGCACGCCATCGGTAATTTTGGTCGTTGGGAAAGCCGTCGGTAATGCCGAACTTTTACCGACGGATGCTACCCGTCAATAAATCCCGTCGACATTTTCGTGTTTTTTTGTACTGTTCCTAGAAAAGAGATCTAATAGAATTCAATTTAATGAAATTGGATGTGTATTTAAAATATCTTGTAGCATCACCACATTACCTATAAACGGAGCAAGAGGATAGTCGACGCCGTTTGCTGCTGGCTTGCTGACCGCCAATAGCTTCGGTGAAGGCGGCGGTCAGTCTAGTCTGCGTGGGGTAGGCTGCTCATGGTGCGGTGGATGATGATGGTTACGGCTCTGGTCCGCTTGTGACGGGCTATTTACGGTCGAGGAAAGCCCCTATTGATATGTGTTTAGCACCAATTGCATGGCAATTGGATGGCTATGGTGATTTGACCTTGAGTTTTGAATTGATAATGTAAGGCTTTGCCTTGGGCTTTTGTTGGACCCAATGCCTAATTTGTTTTGGGTTTAACAATTTGTCATTCGGTTGGTCTATTAATTAATTGAAGATGAGTACTTCGTATGATAGGCCTATCAAATGAATTTAATGACTTAAAAGAGAATGGTAATATTAATGAAGTATGGGCCCAATATATCTACCAGCCTTGCGCTTAAGTAAGTAAAATAAAGCCTGCCAATTCATCTTGTGAAGAAGAAAGCCAAAACTCCATGGGCTTTAATCCTGTTGGACCAATACGAGATTATATTGGGAGAATTTATAAAACTACCAATTTAAAAAAGAAAAGTTTAAAAAATACGATCATTTCAAAATATTTATAAATATACGAATCAAAATACTACTGATTTCAACCCAAATAAAAATGGAACACAAAAAATCCAAATACTGCAACTTCAAATCATAAACTCAAATACTAATGACTTGCCACAAATATGCAATCAGGAACACAAAAAATCCAAATACTGTGACTTCAAATCAGAAACTCAAATACTAATGACTTGCCACAAATATGCGACGTACTTCAGATCAGAAACTCAAATACTAATAATTTGAACCCAAATACTGGATTTGAAAAAAAAAAACCAAAAAACAAATACTACTGACTTCAACCCCAAATACTCTGTGACTTCAAAAATCGGAAACCCAAATACTACTAACTTGAATCCAAATACTGGATTTGAACTGCGACTTGAAAAAAATAATTTGGGATATAAAAGTTTTATTTTGTATATTTCAATTAATTTGAACATATATCAACCCAAATACAGACACTCTAAAAATGTTTATATATATTTATTCGGCTGAATATTATGTGAATTTATATAAACTCATTCTTGGGTAAATATATAAACTCTAATTAATCAAATTTTGGTTTAATTTACAAATTAGGTTTCTGAAATTTAATTGTAACTTCTCATATCACTTTCGTATTCCGGTTGAGGCAAACATGATCTTGTTAGTCAAATAAAATGGATAGTTAGATAACTAATATGAGATATATGTTCACATAAGGGGAAATTAGAATTAAGTTGATAAATTAAAGGGAAAAAGATTCTTTGCCACATGTACTTGTAGCGTTTTTATAGTTTGCAACCTAATATTTTTTTTGTTGTTATTAACAACCTAAAGTATGCAGGTTTTGCTCTTTGCAAACTTCAGGCTATTCTTCATTCAAAAAATGGTTGAATCGAAACACGTAAACCTCATGTCTCATTCTAAAAACATGAAAATATTGCCCAACATAATAATTGGTGATGAGGCATGGATCATCCTCAGGTACAATGATAAATTTGGTTAAATCAAAATTGTAGTCAATTTCCATCAAAATTTAATATTCGTGTTTCGGGGTTAAAAAATAGGTGGCAATATTAGCTCGGGGCACGATGCAGAGCTCAGGACCTCCGATAGAACTCGGGGCTGATCCTGGGCCCAGGGTATGACTTTGAGCTCGGGGTAATAAGATGTTAGTTAAGAGCTGACTCGAGAGCTATTACCACTGACTTCGGGGCTTTAACACCCGGGCTCCGAACCCGAGGTCAGTTATCTGAAATAACTTGGGCACATGCTCGAGGCAGAGTAACAAAGAGAGGTCCAGTAGGATGACGTGTCATAACGACCCTAATTTTGTGGGAACGCTAAAAAAAGTACACTTATAAATAGTTAACCACAAAGTTAATGGAAGATAATTATTTTCTAATCAAGTCTTTACTCTGCCCAATTCTCTCCATTAACTAACATAAGTATCGGAGGGGGCTCGCTGAAAATCCCTTCCGGCCTCCTTCTTACGGTTATTTTTGGGTGCAGGTCTTATAATCCAAAGGGATCAGGTCTCTTCATTCTGGAGAATTAGGTCATCGGGTTATCCTTACTTAACACGGCAAAATAATTTGCAATTAGAACTTATATAGGACTCTTTTCATATATATAAATATTTATTGAATAAAATTTGGTGTGTGTATATTAACACAAATATTCTTAACTCCATTCATGATATAATATATTAAATATAAATTTATCTAAAAACCACTATTTAAGAGTAATTTGACATTTAAAACTGCTTTCTTCTATTATTATTGTTGATTTAATTATCAATCAAGAGATTGAAACCAAGGGAAAAAAAGTTCATTTTATTCATTTCTGCATTCAATACACATACATAGGGGTGGCAATGGGGCGGGTCGGGTACTACGAGACCCGTACCGCCCCGTCAACTTCACGGGCCGGCACGGGGCGACCCGTAACGAGTCGCGGGTCGGGGAGGGGCGACCCGTCTATATAATCTTTTAATTTTAATTATAAAATATCAATATTATTAATACAAAAAATTAAAATATTACTATAAAAATCAAACACAAGACTACAAATTTAATAAAAATAACAATAAATCAAAAATAAATTTATTATACCTTTATTAGCTTATTTATAAGTTTATTTATCATTTATTTTGTTTTATCAATGTATATTATTTATAAAAAAAAAAATCATTATCAATGTATAAATGTTAAATACAATATTAAGTTTATAAAAACATAAATAATCATATAAGTTATATATATAAAATATATACAAAATATTTAAAAAAATATAAAAATATTGTGCGGGGCGAGTACCCCACGGGACGGAAGTGGTATCCGAATCCACCCCGTCGCAGGGCACGGGGCTGGGCGCCCCAAATGGCTCGGCCCGGACCTAAATTACCATCCCTACACATACCAAGTATATTAATAATTTTTTTAATTTTTTTTTGCAATAGTTGTACCACTCTTAAATTCATCCATTTTCTACGTAATTTCATTAATGCATATTAACCTGTGGGAGAGCGAGCATGAGAAACTTTTTATTTATTTATGAAGCAAGTGTGACTATGTGTGAGCTTAATACATAGACAAGTCGAAAAAAACTTGAGACCCAAACTTTTGGTTTGTGCTCCATTTCCTCCCATGGGCCTGGCTTTCCAAATAGGAATGGCCCATTTTTCAAATCATATATTTTTGAGCTAGTCTTGAAATTTCTTTTGTTGATAAAATAAAAACCCAACATATAACAATAGGACACGTGGGAGTGGTTGAGACACATCAAAACATGAAATTATAGAAGGTGTGCCCCTTGTAATTGAATTGATTTGAGATATAGATTAGATGCATTGAAATAGTGTACTAAGTTTACCTTTAACCCTTTCGTCCCACTAATAAAATCAAATTATGACACCTTTAGTCCAAATTCCCAAGCCTTCTCCAATGAGAATTAGACAAATGACTTACCACTTTCATTGATTGACATGACTCAACCCAAAGGCCCCCAACAATTAGAATCTTAAATGGTCTATTTAGGATCCATAAGCTCTCTCCCAAAAACAAATTAAGGGGCTGTCAATTTTTGTGAGAAGAATTAAAACCCTTCATCATTTTCCCACTACAAAGCAAGCGAAAAAGTATGTATGTAATTATTCAAGCTTGGGGGACAAAGGGTGCAATTCAACGACAAAGCTTTAGGTAATTGATGAGTTAAAGAGTTTTAGATAATGATGTGATAAAAAGGGGATTTTATGAAAAAGGGGTCTAAAAAAATCTTAATATAGTCCTAGCCTCTTCTTAAAGTCGATTTCCATTACAATTTTCAACTGTTTTACCACTTTAAGCTTAGTTTTTTTTTTTTTTTAATATTTACGTGTGGTTAAGCAAATGCAAGTAATTAAAAAATGAATCGGCCCATCACATCTAGGGTTTATCCATCATAATCATTGTTTTCGAGTTTTTAATTTTCCATATGTGGTAATTAAGGGTTTGTAATTGTCATCATCAGCTGATGGGGCTTGACAAGACAAAAGATAATTAATTAGTTTAGTTATGATTTAAGTAAACTTATAAGATATCCATGTGGTTATGTTCCCTAACAGTGTTAATGGTCCAGCTTAACAGTATGTGCTAATGTCATCTCAAATGGACCACTAATCAAAGTCTCTATTGCAATGTTCCCCACGAGCAATGTGCTATGTTTCCCTAGGTTAATTAACACTCTTTTTAATTATTCTTATTACCATTTAAATTAGAGAAAATCTTATTTATTTTTAGGCTGTATGTCTCAATATATTGGAATTCGAATGTATGATAAGACTTACTTTCCGTTTCAATCATTAATTGGAACTAAATTGGCTAAACCTTAACCACCAATATGCACACCCATATTAATTATCATTATAGCTAAGTACTCTCAATGATTCTAACATATAAATTAGAAGCAGTAATTAAATATGTGTTCACGAAGGGCGTGGTATTTGCATTTGTAAGCTGCTACTGGGTTACAGAAAATAAATCAGCTCATATATGTATGCAACAAAATACATAATAATAGCCAACTAGTTTTCTTCATTTTCTAAGACCAAAATAAAAACATGACAATGAGGTTTTTATTTTAGATATTTCTTAAAAATTAAAATAACTCCAACTTCTCAGAATTTCTTTATTATTATTATTATTATTATTATTATTATTATTATTGTATTGATACTCCTTGTGGAGAAAGCATTAAATGCGGACACAAGTCTTAATCTTATGTCAAAAGGCCTCGAGATTCATCTCTAATTAACATCTACTTAGAGATGAGGACTATGTGGAGCTTATGTAATCCCATTATTTAGGGGCACTATTGTTCTTTCTTATCCAGCATGTTTGGGAAAATGAGTTATGTTTGAAGGAATATGTGTGAAGTTTAGACATATTTTTCGAATGTTTGATTTGTTAGATGATAAGTTTGAATGTGAGATTGAATTATATGTTGTGAGAATACGAAATGTTATATTTATTTGTTCAAAGTAGATATTAGAAGATAATGATATTAAAGTTCAGACTGTGAATGTTTGAATGACTTTGGTGAAATGGATTGTCCAATGATGCAAAATAAATAAAAATGCTTTGGTTTAAATAGAGACTCCTTATTAGTAAGTAGTATTTTAGTATACAAGAAGACTCTCTCGACGTATTTATGCAGGAGAATGCAAATCATTTTGAATTTTAAATTTGAAACAACAGAATTCATTTATGTGTTCGATTCTTTTGTACAAATTTGCACAATGAACCAAGACAGCTGCAATCTTCTTTTTTAGAAATACTTTTGTGTTAATGTTTCAGGCGGTGTTATTTTCCAAACTTTTCTTTCAATTTGATTAACTCTATTGTATTTTCGGAAATAAACACTCATTCGGGTAGAATTTGTTTTAAGGAAATTATGTTTACACAAAACTCGGTTTCTTGTGGTTGTAATAGTTTGATGGGTGCAAATCACTTTCGATTTTGAATTTGTAACAATAGAATCAATTTATGTATTCAATTGGAGGTTACGAAATGAGTTTCAATATTCTTTTTTAGAAATATTTTCGTGTTATTTTTTAAGCTTTTCTTTTAGTTTGTCGAAATGAAAACTGCTTAACTCTATTGTATCTTGGAAAACAAACGCTCGTGCAGGAATAATTTGTTTTAAGAAAATTGTGTTTACATAGGCCTCAGTTTCTAGTAGGGGTAAGCACGGTTCGCTTTAGTTCGGGAATTTGGAAATTTTCAAAATTGTACCATTATTTTTTCAGTACGGTTCAATTCGGAAAAAAGTCAAAGTCAGCAGTTCTTTTTCGGCTCTGGTGTGGTTCAGTTCGTTTTTCGGATAAATTTCCATTTACGCCCAAATTATAATCGTAAATTAAAATTACTAGATTATTGTGAATTTTAACTTTTACTTGTTAGTTGATGATTAATTAAGATACAAAATTAATAAAAAATAGTATTTTACTTATTAACTATCGAATATAATGAGATTTATAACTAATTTAATACAATTATAAATCGGTTCTAGTACCAGTTCTCGGTTCAGTACAGAGATTTTAAGGGGATTAAAAAATCTCTAGATCCGTCCCGTAAAAAAAAATTCAGGACGGTTCAGTTTGGAGATTGGTAAATGGTCAACAAAGATTTTTTGATTTCGGTACGTTCGATTCGAAATTCGCTACGATTCGGGTATTTTTAAGTCCCGTGCTCCGCCCTAGTTTCTAGTGCTTGTTGGGGTGCAAATCACTTTGAATTTTGAAATTTAAATTTGAAACAACATAATTCATTTATGTGTTCAATTATTTTGTACAAATATGCACAATGAACCTGGCCAGTTGAGAGACTCCTCTCCAACTATAAATATAGTTTCATTTCTACAGTTCAATACACCAAAAAAGAAATGAGCTTCAGTCTTCTTTTTCCTAATATATTTTCGTATTTAAGGACACCCATACAGACCAGCTAATTCGGACCAATTGCCTAAGGCCAAGGCCAAAGCCAAGGCTCAGGCCCAAGGACCGGGTTACAGGCGGGCCCAAGACTGAGGGCCTGCGTGAGCTTTGTTCATACAAAGTCCAGAATGCCCGCTGACCCAATTGATATCCACTAATGAAATGTAATAATTTTTAAACTCCCTTCCACATTGAATCAATGTAGGATAAACAACAAAACACTTTAACAACTGTTCAACTTCAAAGTATTATTTATCACTAAACAATAATTGAGTTGAGAAATTCAAAAGGTTACAATTATCTACACGAAACGTAGATCGAGCCTATACAGTTTGTTAAGACGAATTCTCGCTGCACCATTAAAAGGATTAAATCCAATTTAATAACAAAAATGACTATTCAGCGTAACGCAACTTAGGTTGATCAAATGAACTTATGATAAAAAAAAAAAAGAGGCTTTTGCATTTGTTCAAAGACACATGGATTATGTCCCCTTTGATTTCAATAAAACCAATCGATTATTATCTTCTTAATGATATTCTTTATTATCTTAAGTTTCATAATAACTTCGTCATCCACTTACTTTAAGATGGTGTAAACAACCCGAAATGCGATTACTGTTATTATTATTATTGAAAGAATATGCTGGATTATACCCTGGGGAGACCATTAATCATGTTAGCAATTTCCTTTGCTGGTCACATTTCTTAATCTTAAAGGACAACTTCATGTGAGCAAGTTTAGTTAGCGAATAGATTTTTTCGCTCCACATTCAACCAATTCTTTGAAGTACTTAAATCAGAGTGTTTACACTTCAAAACAAGAAGTGAAGCTAAAACGACAGATTTTGTAAAAAGAACCGGTTCAAATGGGTGCACTTTTGGAATTAAAGCACATTTGATATAAAATCCATTCATATAAAATGTACTTTTCAATAGAGGGGAAAAATAGTGTGTGTGATGACATGGATATGGATTAAGCGAGAACCAAATTCTAGCTTAAGAATCATCATATGACCATACACTAAAATGGGCCAAAGTTTGCGGGCCGGTCTGTCAGCTCCCGCAAATGGGTGTATTTGGGCTTTCATTTTTCAGGTTCGTTTAATCATGGACTTTTTTGGTCCGTCCTGTTAAGTTCGCGAGTTTTTACGGGGTAGAACGGGTTGGCCCGTTGATCAGTCTTTTATTTTTTTATTTTTTTTTTATTATATATTTAAAATTAGAATTTATATTAGTTAATATTGAAATTAAAATTGAAGATATACTTGTATTTTTTTATTTTCTATTTGTCTGTTGGAAAACTTTAAATTTTATAGTAAATTTTTTCCCATTAATTTTAAACATATAATTATAATTTTATTAAAAAAAATTAAAAAACTGTCTAACCCGCGAGCTGACCCGCTGACCCGCAAGCGTTCAGTCGACCCAATTTGACAATGCTAACTATGCTACAGGGATAGACCCAGGAAAACCTTTTTCTTCTAGGTCCCACAAGGAATGCGCATAATTAAATTTTACCTCATAAACTTTCAGTTCTAATAAATTGTTTCCTAAAGTATGTGGTCTAGTCGATAACCCTCGTAATCCATTGAGGCCAAAATAACTTGATAGTTGGGTGGCCTTAGGCGAAATTCAATTTGAAGACCTTATAATTCTTGACATTGTGTATTTGAACAAATACAATATTTATAAATTGAAAAAAAAAATTGCATAACAACATATATTTGCACAGCTCAATATAGATACTTTGAGTTGCTTACTACAAAAGAATTACTCAAAGTTACAAAAACTAGTTCTCAAAATAAATATAATAAGAAAATTGTAAAATTAAGAATACTTTATTTTAACTACACTCTCCTAATATTTGAGATGAGAAATCATCAGCTAGACGATTGAAAAAAACAAATAAAATCTTAATAATAGGTAATTAAATGAAATAATTACATAAACACCCCAATCAAGAATATTAATGTAAAATATTAAAATATATCAAACTCTAAATGATACTACATACTTGGAACCATTTATCTCCGTTAAGAAAATTGAAATGATATCATAAAAGAAATACAAGGACTATATTTACTGAATGAGACTTAATACTAAAGCACACGTTATTGTATAAAACTGAGTTCTTAATATAAATCTCATTTGGAAAAAAGTTTTGGAGGCCGTAGTTGGTGAAAATATTTTGGGGGTTTTGGGCCATCCTACGGACGAGGACACATGGTTCTCACGTTTGATTAATAAAGGCAAAATCTTCATCTTTTGACGATGACGGCCAATTCACAAATCTAAATTATTTTAAAATTTATTTAAAATATAAAATTAAAAAAGTGGAATTTATATTATAAAATCAGAGATTATTTTAAATATTCTAAAAATATTATTAAAACATAAATTTAAAATAAAATCTAGGAAAATATTTTAAAATCCAAGACTATTTTAAATATGTAAAAGAAAGTATTTAAAATATTAAATCAAAAGAAATCCGAAAAAAATTATTATAAAATTTTGAATTATTTGAAATATGTAAAAAAAAAATATATAAAATCAATACTAAATATGAAAAAATATTTATTAAGAATAAAAAACATTATTTAAATATGTAAAATATTATATTAAAATATCAAAAAGATAATATGAAAAAATGTTTAGTAGAATAAATTATTTTGCATATGAATTATTTATGTGTAGATTTCTCATGTTAAAGACCTAAAGTAATAATAATTAGTCATAATTATAAATATACAAACGTTCATAAATAATTATTTAGTTACAAAATTAAGAATAATTTATTAAGTTCTCTATATTATGCGATTATATAATTATTTTTCTTGTTATGCACACGTATAATTTTTCAAAATTTAATTAAATAATTATATAAGGGGATTTACTTTTTTCTTATGTTCTAATTTACTATGATAATATAAATTTTAATTTATTTTTGGAAAAAAAAAAAGAAAATGAAAGAAAAGGCCATGGTTGTCATCAGGGTCTTAACTAAGTTATTTATAGATCAATAGAAACATATGAATTTATTGGGTTTGTCCCAAGATCACGGTCCAGTCCAAAATTAGATCACGAAATAAAATATAAATTCTTGTTACCGATTTTAACTTTTTTCGTCTTTATTACCTCATTATTCATATTTCCCTTATTTTATCAATTTTCTATTATCAAACTTATAAAATAAATATTTTGAATCTTGATAGGGCAGTATTAGTAAGACCTGAATTGAGGTAGACCTGCATTTAATAGTAAAGACGGTGAGAGTTGATTGACTGGCGTGTAAAAAGAAAAGGTATGGACAAATCTCTCTTGAAAGAAAGGTGGCCTTAGACAGACCTGATTGATTGTTAATAGGAAAAGACAAATGGGGGACCATTCGTTACCTGGACGATCCTTGATTTATGGGCCTTATTCCCGAAATCCCGAAAAGGGGTCCCCAGCAGGGGGCTTCTAGATATTCCAGCCAGATCTGGATGGGGAAAGAGCTGAAGCCAGTAGTGATTGTAAATGGGGAGACAGGGCCGACCTGCCCGCTTAAGAAAGATTCGTTGGTTTGGTCAGACCTGACCTTCGGTTTACTTAAGAAGGAACAAGTGGGACCACTTGTTCAGAAACTGTTTCCCAAACGGCCCATGATTCGCGGCATGTGTTCTTGGGATCCCGGCTGGGTTCCCACGGGAATAAGCTATAAATATCTCAGCCCCAAGGCTGAGAGAGGTAAGTCATTCTTTGAGCATTCCTTCTTATTTTCTGGAAAAACACCTCAAACGCTTACTGACTTAAGTATCGGAGAGGTTTCCACCGAAAAATCACCGGTGGTTCTTTCTAACTCGTGTTTGTGGTGCAGGTCTGGGAGGTGTTCGTGTTCCAGGCGTCATTCCAGGCGTTGGTCATTTTCTGGGAGGAAACATGAAAGAAAAGGCCATGGTTGTCATCAGGGTCTTAACTAAGTTATTTATAGATCAATAGAAACATATGAATTTATTGGGTTTGTCCCAAGATCACGATCCAGTCCAAAAATTAGATCACGAAATAAAATATAAATTCTTGTTACCGATTTTAACTTTTTTCGTCTTTATTACCTCATTATTCCTATTTCCCTTATTTTATCATTTTTCTATTATCAAACTTATAAAATAAATATTTTGAATCTAATTAAAATTTTTTATATTTTTCTATTCATACTGTTATCCAATTTTATTTTAGTTGAATTATATTTCTCTCAATCTTTGATTTTGTTTTTTTATTTATTTATTTTAAGGTTTAATTAATATTTTATAGAATTTAATGTTAATTTTTATAGCAATAACTTAATTTTAATTTTATAGTATTATCAATTATTTTGGTTTGTTTTTTAACTTTCATATTTATTAATTTAAGAAAATCTAATTATAAGTTTTAATATTTTATTTATATGAATTATAAAATAAATATAATTATTTTTTCATATCAAAATAATTATGTCTTGATTACGCCTTTCCAGATTTTGCAGATTTGTTAACTAATTATTTAATTTTATTTATAGTCTATATATGTTTTTTATATTTAACATTTTTATTTTAGTTTTCAGATTTATTAAATATTTTCTATTTTTTAAATTTTAAGAATTATTTTATATTTTCTATATTATTGTAATTGATTTAATATTTTTTTTTAAAAATTAAATTAGTGATACGACATCAATTATACAGGTCAACATTCATGTCGATCGAAAAGAAAATTGGTCGGTAAAAGTAAAAAAGTGGTCTTCTCAAAAGGTAGCTTTGGGCTTTTATAAGCTTAAGGTATAGCGATTATTTTTAAATCAAGTCGGTTAAAGGTGAGGTGGGCTTTTATGAGTCTATATAATGAGGTAAATATGGTTAATAGGACTCAACAAGCTGGTAATAAAGTAAATATGGTTAATGGGCCACGACAGGGCTGGTAATAAGGAAAAGATCATTGATTTGTGGTTATTATGGTAAGTTAATAAAGATGCGAGAATTCTAATTATGAGTCGTTGGTTTATTTATGAAAGTAAAGTGTAAATAAGAGATGAGAATTCTAAATTGGGAACACATCTCTTGTCTATATAAAAAGGACACAAACCTTAATTCTAACTAAGTTGATCGCTCACTTTCATATACAACTCTCATTTCATATTTCACAAGGTTATTGACTTAAGTATCGGAGGGCCTACGACAGGGTTGATTTGTACATAATTGTATGTAATTTTCGTGTGTTTTTGCATTGTGTGTTGGGTGCTTTTAGGTTTATTTTCTTCTCGTTTTTCTTCCTTTTGATAATTCTCGCTTCGTATCGTGTTTAATATTTTTCTACTCTATTTTATAAGTAATAGTCTAATTTTGCTTTATTTTCATGTTTTAGCTTCAATACGAAGAAGACGAGATGCACGGCGTGTTACCGCTGCCCGCTGCCAGCGCCGCGTCGACGCCGGGAGATGCCCGCGTCGGTCGACTCTAGGCCGACGCAAACTCTCTGTTGCGTCGACCTTTGCTCCGCTATTCGACGCACAAGTCGACGCAAACTTGCAGTTGCGTCGATCAATGCACGCGTCGATCGACGCCCTGCCTAGTCGATGCGAGCAGCCTGACTCGCGTCGACGTCGACGCTCAGTACGCGTCTGTCGATGCTCCGACAGTTTGAGCAGTTATTTTGGGAAAATCTATGAGAGCCTGTTGGTTTCTTCATTTTTAGTGTGCTGGAACTTGGGGGAAGGTTCATAGATTGCAGAGAACCCTCGGTTCTTGCCACCTTTCGATCACACACATGATTCGGGTTGAAGAGTGAAGATTTCAAGTTCGAGTCGTCGTTTCCTCGTTTGTTCTTCGTCTTTATTTTACTTTTCAGTATTTTCGTTTTAGTTTCGCAGATTTTAGATGTTTATTAGTTTTTCAGACTTTAGATTTTAGATAGATTAGTTCGTAGTTGTAGTTTAATTTCTCATTTGAACTTCGTAACTTTTCTCGCTAATTTCGTAAGCTTTCATTTCTTTGTTGGTGATGCTTGGTAAGTTGCAGGTTTTAAATGCTTAAGTTCTCATTTTTAATTGTATGATGTTTAGAGTAATATGAATTTTGGCTAAGTTTATCGTTCTAGTGCCTAGGGTCATTTAGAACCATCGGGATTGACAACCTGATCGTGGAGATGATTCTGGCGCACTAAAACCTTGCTTTTCTTAATTATTTTAAAGACTTTAAATTTTATTGCTCGTAGATGTTAGAAAACCCCAAACCAAATCGGAGCGTGTGTTTAGTTTAGCTTTTATTTTATTTTATGTTCGTAAAATTAAACACCGGAATAACTTCTGATTAGTTTTCCTTGTGATTCGACTCGAGTCCAACTTACCGCCTACAACTGCTCCATTCTCTTGCGGACGAGCTTTTTATTTTTAAATAAAAAGTAGGTGTAAAAAGTTCGATTCAATAATTCGGCTTGATTTTTATGCAGGTTTCTCACGCTCGAGAAAGCACTTCGAGGAGTTCCGGCCTCGTTCTTGATGAGCCAATCTTTTTGGTCGTATCAAGTGGCGCCAATATGAATGATATCAAGTCATTGAGCGAATGACGTGAGAATCTGAATTTAAAAACAAGCAAGCATGAAATCACGAAACGCAACATTGTGGACTCTGAACTTTTCTAGACCAGAGCAGACCGAAGATCTAGGAGATAAGACACCTCCTTTGGGTGAGCAAGTACCACCAGTAGAGACGGGAGAGAAAATGGTGGAAAAAACACCACCACCGGAGATGGGTGACAAGAACGTGGAGTCTAGAGGCAAAAACATGGAGAATGGAGGAACAATGGACCCATCAAGTCCATCATTGACTAAGAGAACACAAGGAATGGTGAATGTTGGCACCAAGGAGTGGGATAAGTTGTCAAGGCAACACCTCTTTAACATCAAGAAGATATTTCTCCAAAGGCTGATGGGGAAGGAGACAGCATCAAAAGATGGTGAAGATGAAGAATATGCGCTAGAGGAGGTTTTACCATCCTCGAAGAGGAAGATGATGCAAAAGCTACAGATGCCTGATCTAGACAAGATGCGAGCACCAAGGAGAGGGCGAGCATATACAAGGTAACCATTGTTAGAGTACGACCTGGATGTGGATAACGAAGTGGAGATACTAGGGAGCCTTAAAGGAGGATGCCCTATCAAAGTAACCTGGGGCGAAGAAGACAGAATATGTCAGATTATGACGAGGACAATGCACCACTGAACTTGAGGGCAATGTAGAATATGAAGGAGGCAATGAGAGATCTTCAGAAAAAGGTCGCGGGCACAGAATATCAAGAATACAGGGGGGGGGGGGGGGGGGGGGGGGGGGAGATATTGCTTGTGGCTCTACCTTGGGGGTATAAGGGGCTAGACTTTCACTACGATGGGATATAGGACCCTACTCAACATATCCAGAGCTTCGAGAATGAAGCTACATTGCGGCAGTATATAGATGTCGTCGCATGGAGAGCATTTCTATTCATTCTACGGGGACCGGTGCAAGATTAGTTCCATCAGGTCACTCTAGGACGGATTACTAGCTTCTAGATGTTAAAATCGGCCTTCTTGACGCACTTCGCTAGCGACAGGACACACAAAAACATTTGCGGTGGTACAGCAAAGGGGAGAATCTCTGAGGGATTACATGGTCAGGTTCACTAGAGCTAGTCTGGAGGTACCCACAACATCAGATGAAGCGAAGGCTAGTGCTTTGATGCAAGGGTTGAGAACAGGGGAGTAACCTACTTGGCCAAGTGACTTACTTTAATGTATGAGTATGTATTGGATCAAAGTATTATTTACATTCATGTGAAAGAGGCAGAAGAGGGGGGGTGGGGACGCATCTCAAGCGACAAATTATGTGGAAGCCATCAGTAAGAAGACTAGAATCGATAAGAGAATTGCGGCGGCAAGCGAGGTCGTTTGCTGCACCGATCGAAAAAAGGAGAGTAATGGACACATGGTACAGAAGAGGTTGGGGAGAAAACGTGGATAATTTCACACCTTTAAGGATACCACGAGCTAGGGTCTTTTTAGACATAGAGAAGAAAATGCATAAACCATCAGGTGGCCGGTTGATTACACAGATTTTCATAATAATTACGGACCCTCCACGGAATGATGTTGCCATTTTAAAGAAGAGATAGAAAGTCTAATAAATGTGGGATATCTAAGGGAATTTATTTATCGAGATAGAACACCTCAAGTATAGAGACAAACACTTCCAGAACCTCCTCCAGGGGGTCCTCGGGTGGCACACGTAGAAGGTGAAATGAGGAGACATGAATAGAAAGACAGGCAAGAGGATAACGAGTTAGGAGGTACTAACAAGAGGTGGATCAATATGATTTTTGGGTGTCCAAGAAATGGGGACTCAAACAATGCAAGGAAGCAACATGTGAAAGTAGTGCGGTCGAGACCTTTTGAGGTTGCTACCGTGAATGTGCAACACCCGCCCACAGGGGTATTCACTTGTTTTGATCCAGCAGAGAGACGAGGAGTACATGTTAACCATAACGATGCCTTGGTTATTCATCCAGAGGTAGCTGTATATGAGTGCCTAGAACAGATGAACCTGAAAGTGCAGATGAGGCCAATACAAACGTCAATATATATATATAATGGAACGCAGGTCATCACATAAGGAGATGTATTTCTATCAATAGCTTTAGGAATAGATGAGTCACGGGTTGATAAAGGTTGAGGTTTTGGGTGATCAAGACCAGTTCGGCATGTAATATTATATTATGACGATATGACCTTAATGACTTTCAAGCGGTCATGTCAATATACCATATGAGTATTAAATACCCAGTTGGGGAAAAGGTTGGCGAGGTGGAGGCAAATCAGCAGGCCTCATGGCCATGCTATTAGATGACAATAAGGAAGGGTATGAGAGAGGGGAAGCGAAAACTGAATAAAGAATTTCTAGAGGGAGTATTGAGTGCCAAGAAGGTGAAAGGGAAGGATAAATCCATCTAACCTCATGAGGATCTTATGGAGATCGAGTTAGTGGATGACCAATAAGGGTTACGATAAGGATAGGGAGTTGGTTACTAAATAGTATAAAAAATGGAGCTCGTGGGGAAGTTGAAAGAGCTTCGGGATATTTTTCTTTTAGGAATGATGGGTTATTCGGGGTCTATTCTAAGGTTGTTCAACACCATTTGAATGTCGGTCCTGATATACAGTCTGTAAGTCAAAAAAGGAGACACTTCTGGGTAGAGTTGGATAAGATAATAGAGGCGGAGGTGCAAAAACTGTTGCAAGCAGTGCATATAGGTTTATAGATATAGTTTATGGTTTTTATGGTTAGTGTTTACCAACCTTGTAGAGGTCGGAGTTGGCTTATGGTTTATGGATATGGTTAATACTTTTTTATGGTTGTAATTATTCCCGACCTTGGTTAGGTTGGTGATGGCTAGAGATGGCAATGGGCCGGGTCGGGCCGGGTACTAGAGGACCCGGACCCGCCCCGTACATCCCACGGGTCAGGTCGGGTCGCCCCGCCGTGGGTCGCAG